>PVKB01000865.1:482613-559876 GCA_004027205.1 Ctenodactylus gundi
TTTTTTTTTTTTAATGTAACATAGGCTGGCCTTGAACTCAGAGCAAACTTCTTCCTAATTCTTCTCATTATGGAGATTAGTGGCATGTGCCACCATGCCTGGCCCAAGCGGAGACCTTAATAAACAGCTGCAATCAACTTCCTAGAGAACCAGTGACAGTGACAAGGAATTATTTTCCAAATAGCTGAGCCCAGTGGCACAGGTCCATAATCCCAGCACTTGGGAGGCTGAGGCGGGAGGACTACAAGTTGGAGCCAGCCTGGGCGATTTAGCAATTTAGTCTCATCTCGAAATCAAAAGTAAAAAATGGGCTAGGGATGTGGCTCATTGCTAAGGCCCTGGGTTTACTCTCCAGTAACAGATATGCATGCAATCATGCATGCAGGCACCTGGTCAGGACAAACTAGAAGTCTTACGTACAGAGCAATGTACCATTTTAATGTTTTCAAATAGAATTTTCTTTTCTCAGCTCTTAACGTGTATTTGTTTATTATGACAGGGTGTCCCTCTGTAGTCCCTGTTGGTACTGAACTCACTATGGATCCCAGTCTGGCCTTGAACTCACAGCAATCCTCCTGCCTCAGCCTTTTGAGTGCTAGGATAACAGGTGTGCATCAGCATGACTGGTTTATGTGGTGGTAGGGAATCAAACTCAGGGCCTTATGCTTCCTGGGCAAATGTTCTAACCACTGTGCTGTTCCTCCAGCCCTCCTATATTTTCATTAAGGCTAAATTCTTTCCAAGAAGCTGTGTGGGAACTTCCCTTAATTGTGTTTTAAAGTCTTGTTAAGGGACTGGAGGAATAGCATAGCAGTTAGAGTGCTTGCCTGACAAGTGCACGGCCCTGAGTTGATTCCTCAGCACCACATAAACTGGGCATGGTGGTGCATGCATGTCTAGAATCCCAACACCTGAGGCCAGCTTAGACTACACAGTGAGTTCAGGACCAACCTGGACTACAGAGGGAGAACTTATCTCGAAGAAGAAAAGGAGGAGGAGGAGAAAGGGGGCTGGAGGAATAACTCAGAGGTTAAAGCACTTGCCTAGCAAGCGCAAGGCCTTGGGTTCAGTTCCCCAGCATCTCATAAACTGGGTGTGGTGGTGCACACCTGTAATCCAATCACTCAGGAAACTGAGGCAGGAGGATTGCTGTGAGTTCTAGGTCAGCGTGGGCTCCATAATGAGTTCAGGACCAGCCCGGGCTACAGAGCAAGACCCTATCTTAATAAATAAATAAATAAATAAATAAAAAGGAAAAGAAGGAACTATAAGTCCAGGGGTGTAGCTCAGCAGTTAGAGCACTTGACTGGCATGAGCAAGGCCCTGGGCTCGGTTCCCTAGCACCATATAAAAATTAGTCAAGTGTGGTGGTACACTCCTGTAATCCCAGCTCTCAGAAAGCTGAGGCAGGAGGACTGCTGCTGTGATCTGAGGCTAGCATGGGCTACATAGTGACTTCCAAACCAGCCTGGACAAACAGTAAGACCCTATTTCAAAACACAATCAAAAACAAAGAAAAAAGGGAATATATTAGCTCACTTTCTTTTTCTTTTTCTTTTTTCCTTTTTTGAGAAAAGGTCTGGCTCTGTAGTCCAGGCTGGTCCTGAACTTGCTATGTAGTTCACGCTGATCTTTCTGCTCAGCCTCCCAAGTTCTGGGATTGCAGGTGTACGCCACTGCACTCACCTATTTTACGGCACGGCAGGTGGAACCCAGCACCTTGAGCTCCCTTAGCTCACTTAATTGAAAAATGTAAATGTGTCACTGACTTCAGGCTTAGATCCGGACGTTGAAGCACCAACACCAAAAATCTTTGTTTCTTGGTTCTTTTAAGCTTCATTCATGCACTGACTCACCCACATGTGGTAGCCATTCTACCAGTGAGTTGAGAACTACCCTTTCCAAATTTTACCACAAAAATCCTGAGATTGGCTTTAATAGTCCAAGTTTGGGCTACTTGCTCATCCCCATGGCTGTGGATACACTGGGAATTACTGTGGCCTGGGGATGTCCCGGGAAAAGGAATGGTTGTCCTGCAGGCAAAAACATCAGCAACTACTTGTGTTGGGGTTTAACACAAAATTACGAACTCTCAAAGAATGGCAGCCATGGCATTCTTTAAGTTCCCTTCTAACTCTGAAATTCTAGGACTTGTATGCCTATTTTGATACAAATCCAGCTGTCAATGCTGGCAGTGGAAGGAAGTGGTACATAACCATTTGGAGTCACACGAGGTCTGGCCTAAGTGCCATAAAATAAGCTGAGCAGGGGCCTCATGAGGCTGGCAAAGCAGGGCTCGGGAGTTCATGCTCTCCTACAGCAAAGGGTAACTGTGGCCTGCCCTCTCATGTAGCTGTGCCAGGGACGGCATCGGGGCCAGAACCAGGTTATGGGCCTGCTACATCCATCACCTCTTCCAAGGATCCCGAGTCATTCGGCATCAAATGATCTTGCCAGGGGCTGACCCAAAGCCGGGTTCTGAAGGCAAGAGGCTCAAGTGGAAGAGTGCAGAATGCACACGTGGATCATAAGCCCAGAAGAGAGCCTCATCGGCCTTGAATAATGGAAGTGTCCCCCTCACCTGCCCACCCCACCAAGTGGGCGCTGCAACTGCGCTTCTGGCCCCAGGACCTGGAAGCTGAGAAACTGGAGAATGAAATGCAGAATAATGGCTTCCATACCCAGGCTGCCTCCTAACATCTCCTGTTAGACCAACTATAATACCAATGATTGTTTGGGTGGAGTGGCATCCTCCTACTTTAGAAAGGTATTCTTTAAACAAATATGCTTAGTTTTTGTAGGTGTCACCAAAAGTCAGGATTTTTCTTGGCAGGGAAAATTAGAGAAGCCAAGTAAGCACCCAAGAGTACACAGCTGAGGCAAAGGGTGTATCAAAACCCAAGACCTCACCCACCAGTATAGAGTAATATGGCTGGGATGCAGTGGACCTGTGGTAGCACCTCCACCAGGGGCTGAAAGGCCCAGCAACAGAGCCAGATTTTAGAATTTTGGGCCTATGGTCTTCGGAGGGGCCTGGAGGCTTTACTGGCCCTTCCCCCAGGCCAGCAGAGCTGCTTTTTGGCAAAAGACACGAATCAGCCATAGGTGCCTCTGCTTGCCGGTGATGGATTTTCCTGCCACTAGTGCTGATTTCCAGAAAGGTCTTTCTTCCAACTTCAGGCCTCCCCTCCAACAGAGTTCTTGCTCCTTACAAGTAGCCAATCTATAAAAAATATCCAGTAGGTCCCTGAGAGAGGGAATAGGTGTTCCTCTATCAGCTCCTATGGCTGGAAAGATTTGGAGTGTACAGCAGTCCTGGGTCACAGCTTCTGGGCATCAAGCTGGAGTTATGTTCCACCCCACAGACTCTTTGCAATGTGAGGATGAAGAGAAGCAGGCCCAATGAGTCCAGAGGCCTCTCTGAGGATGTGCAGACGCCCAGGCCCAGGCAGGAATTCTCAGTTTTCCTAGATTAGGTAACCTGAGTCCTGCTCCGTGGGACCATCAGCGCTCAGCCTCAGTTCGTTCAGGGCTCAAATGTTAGGCTCCGCCATATCAAATGGGTCCTCTGCCCCTACCTGCTGGCCCCTCAGACCCAACCCCCTTATGGCCTTGGAGTCTTCATTGCCACTTGGAGGGCCAGTAGCGGGAAGTTAGTGTTCTGCCTTGAGCTTTCCATGCAGTAAGGGTGAGTAGAACTTGGTCCTGTCTATATCCCTGCCCTGGGCTGTCTTCCCTCTTGGGGCTTTACCTGGGCCTAGTAAGCTGGGGCTGAAGTCCCTCAGGCCAGGGGAGGGTCCTGTGAGTTGCTAGGCTGGGCTGGCTGGGAGAGCTCTGGGCAGAGGGTACCAGGTGCCCTCCAGGAAGTGTGCTCAGGAGTTTGGTCAGAGCTGACTTCCTGCTTGGCCTAGAGCTCCCTAGCAAAACACGAGAGCCTCTCTCAGCTCCCCACCTCCTCTTGCCTCCTCTATAGGCCCCAGTTTGTCACAGGTGCTTTTTGTCTCCAGTTAATGACCTTAGTACATGAAAAGGGAATTTCTCACTTCTTCAGAGAGATGATCCTCTCCCCAAAGGAAGTGCAACCCCACCAGATCTGAGAGAGATTTCAGAGAACATGGCAGGCCTCCAGCCTTTCCCCCACAGGGTCAGACCTGAGAGAAGTGCGTTGCTCTGGGTTCAATCTCTAGTACCAGAAAGGAAGCAAAAAGTTTGGTGAATTACACCTAAATTAAAAGAAGAAGAAAAAAGAATCTTCCTAAGTACAAATAGATACAGATGCACAATATAAAAATCTACTTAAAGGCTTCATTGAATATTTTAAAAGCATTAACTGTTAAGCACAATATACTGCCTGACCCCTGTAATCCCAGCACTCAGAAGGCTGAGGCAGATGAATTGTCTAAGGCCAGCCTGGGCTACACCAGTGAGTTCAGGACCAGCCTGGGCTACAGAGTGAGATCCTATCTCAAAATAAAAGAAAAAAAGAAAAATAAATTGCCCGACACAAAGCAAAAGCAAAAGAAAAAAGTGGGGTGGAGGGAGGGTGCAGGACAAGGCCCACTACATCCAGGTCTGGCCAGGGCCCTCAGTGCTCCAACCCAGCCCCTGATGCTAGAAACCAAACACAGGACATTCGTGTGTAGCTACATGCCCAGTCTTTTCCTCCTTTTCCTGGAGGCAGGTTCTCACTAAGTCCTAAAGTAGCTCAGGCTGGGCTCAAACGGGTGATCTGTCGATTCATCATTCCAGAGTGATAAGATTCCAGGTGTGTGCCACTGCACCCGCTTTTCTTCTAGAATTTTCAGCTTCCCTCACGGAACGTCCTGGGCATAGGCGCATTGTGTTCCCCATTCCAGAGCCCTGACAGTCTAGGTTCAACTGGAAGGGGGTCATCTTGGGGAAAGGGAACCCTCGAGGTGGTGGCCTCTGGCTCCCAAGGTCCCTCCTTTCTTCATCTCTGCTTCCCCGGATGTCAAGACTTCCACTAATTTGACTAACACCTTGCCACACACGTGGAGCCTCTGTCCTTGCAGCCGGTGGGCTCAAGTGGGCAGGAATGACGCCTCTGGGTCTCCCAAAGCTTACATGCTAGGTGAGTCAGCTGTACGGGACCCAGAGAAGGAAGTCGGTGCATTCACTTGTCTGTGGCCCCGTGGGGCTTGCACACACACCCTCCTGCCCATCTTCCTGGCGTGGGGCCTGATTCAGCACCAGCCGTGGGTTTCCAGAGCCTGGCCCTGCCACGCCCACTAGCAAGGAGCTGCTCTCGGGGCCTGGCGCTGAGACCCGGAGAACCGATGATGGTCAAGAGAGGAGGCACCAAGTGCCCACCTAGCCGCGCCTGCAGGGAGCGCCCCAGTCTCCCGCCCGAGACTGATGACCCACGCCGGCGCCGGGCGCGGGCCCTCGGGGCTTAGAGCTCGCGCCCCCTCCCCCAGCGGCGGCGCGTTTCAGCCCCGGCGCCTCGCGTCCGCCCGGGCCTGGCCCGGCGCCAGGCGGCGGATCCATCACTGCAGCTGGCGGGCGGCCGGCGGCGCGTCCCCGGGGTCCCGGCAGCCGGCGCTGTCGGCCAGGCGGGGAGGGCGGCGGCGGGCGGCGGGAGCCGGGCGCTGCGGGGGCTGCGGCCGCAGAGCCTGGCGCGGGGCCGCTTCTCCCGCGCTAATTGGCCCTTCCAGCCGCCGCGGCCGGTAATTGCCGCTCGCGGTGGGGGCGGGAGCGTGGAGGGAGGGCGCCGCTTCCGGAGCGGGCGCCGGCTCCGCGCCAGGTGGGGGCGGGGCGGGGCGGGGCGGGGCGCGCCGTGCCCGCGGGAGCTTGGCAGCCGCGCGCCAGGCCTCCAGGCGGCGCTGGTGGGCAGAGGTGAGCCGAGGGCAGCAGGAAGCCACAGGGAAGTGTCTAGGGTTCTTCACCAAGATCCAGTCATTTCTGAGAACGGCTTCCCGCAGGGTGCGGCTTTTAGGAAAGGCTCTGGGGGCGGGGAGCCAGAGCGGGGCAGAGAGCCAGAGGGGACACGGGGGCGGTAGGTAGCCTGCTGTGCAGCCCCAGGAGGAGCTGGCAGGAAGAGGGCACTTCCCTAGGGAGCCGGGTCAGTGGGCAGCGCACGCCTTCCCACCTCCATCCAGGCTGCCCATTGGAGTTCTTCCAGGCTTGTATCCTAGGGCATGTCCTAGGGTTTCCCAGAGTCCTTTAGAATTCTCACACCCGCTACCAGCGGGCTGGACCCTGATTGAGCTCTACCTCCTGCTCAGCTGCGATTCTTCTGGCTTAGGGGAGCAGCTCCCTTCCTCTGACCTGTGTGGAAGATCCTGAGGAGGATGATCGAAGAAAACCAGTCATAAACCAAAGAAAAAAGGTAAAATCAGTCATGGCTCTTCTTAAAGCCCAAGAACGCAGACTTTACCCGATACCTTGAAAATGGAGGCCGTTGCAATGAGGTTTGACAGTGGGAGAGAGAGAGGACTCCATTCTCTGTATAGCATAGGTAAGTGGGAATTAATGGTCATAAGTACGGCGGGGTTGGTTGGTAGAAAATTACTGAGCGGCAACATCAGGGGTAAGTAGCAGAAGTCTGGGATAATCCTATCTAACAGGATACTTACTGAAGACAGGCCTGGGTGCTCAGACATCACCCGGGGAAGAGTGGAGGATGAGGAAGCGCACTAACTATAGAAAATAATCAGATACTGAAAGTGGAGAGTTCTGGTTAAACCAACTTCACATGGATCTTTCTAAAATTGGACACTGTAGTGGCTGGAGGAATGGCACAGCGGCTAAAGTGCTTGCCTAGCAAGCACAAGGCCGTGAGTTCAGGTCCCCAGTACCAAGTAAACTGGGTGTGGTGGTGCATGTCTGTAATCCCAGCTCTCAAGGATTACAGTGAGTTCTAGGCTGCAGAACCTCAAGAGTCAGGCCTAGTTGAAAAAACTCTGGAGAGCCTGAATAAAGTTTGGTCAATTACAGAATCTTTGTCAGGGGATGTATTAATTCATTATTTTGTTGCCAATAAGATAATACCACAAAACTGGGTGAGTTACATAGAATAGAGGCTTTCTGGGCTGGAGGAATAGCACAGGAGTTAGAGTGCTTACCTAGCAAGAGCAAGGTCCTGTGAGCATCACCTAGCGGTAGCAGACCCACATTGTTTAAGCTGGCGGATCTTTACATTTTCGTGCCATACCCAATCAGGTGACCAGACAAAGGCAGGAAGGGGGGAGGAGGGATCAAGGATATGACGTTTTGATGAACTTGGCCCTGAGCCAATGCCTTAGATCTTCTTGGGAAGATTGTGAATCCTGCCAATAGAAAGAGGCAGGGGGCGGGACCTGCAAGCTGCGGATTTAAGTCCGTACCGACCACATGTTTGGTGTGCCTCTCTCCACTTGCATGTGGGAAGGTCACCCTTTTTGCAAAAAGAAAATTAAAGCCTCATACCCTGTCATCCATGCCTCCCATGTCCATCCTTTGTTTGGACAGGAAGATTTCTACAAGCCCTTTCTAACAGTCCTGAGTTCAATTCCCTAGCACCACATACACCAGATGCGGTGATGCATGGCTGTAATACCAGCACTTAGGCGGGCTGAGGCAGGCAGGTTGATTGTCATGTGTTCAAGTCCAGCCTCGGCTACATATGAATTCAGGAGCAGCTTGGACTATAGAGTGAAACCTTGTCTAAAAAAAAAAAATTTACAGAGGTTAAGGAACAACACAGTGGTTAGAGCACTTACCAACAAAAAAAAAAAAAAAAAAAAAAAAAAAACCCTGAGTTTGATTCCCTGAGAGCACAAAAGCCAGGCATGGTGGTGCACACCTGCATTCCCACTACTTGGGAGGCTGAGGCAGGAGGATTGCTGGAAGTGAGTTCTGGTCCAGTCTGGGTTCCATAGTGAGTTCAGGACTAGCCTGAATTATAGAGAGCAAACCAAATAAATAAATAAATAAATAAATAATAAAAAAGCAAGCAAGAAAGAAAAAACAAAGAAAGAAAAGAAAAGAAAGGAAAAGTGAAAGAAAGAAGGAAAGAGAAAGAAAAGAGGTTTACTTTGTTTCATGGTTTTGGAGGTGCAAAGTTAAAGTCTTGCTGTCAAAGTCTAGAGGCATGTTCTGGTTTGGATCTGGAATGTCCTCTGAGGATTGTCTATGGATTTCAAGTGCTTTTGGGAGGTGGGGCCGGACAGGGTGTGGCATATTACTGGGAATGTGGCCTGGAAGAATGACATATACCATAGAGAGAGAGAGTCCCAGTGGGGCAAGCTAGCAGAGAGGTGGTGTGGTTGAGTCTCAGAAACCAGTATCGCTTGCAGCATAGCTGATCAACTGACCGAAGAGCAGATTGCAGAATTCAAAGAAGCTTCTTCACTATTTGGCCAGGATGGTGATGGAACTACAACAACAAAGGAGCTGGGAACTGTCACAAGGTCTCTGTGTGGAATCCCACGGAGGCAGAGTTACAGAACATGATCAATGAAGTAGACGCTGATGGTAATAGTACAATTGATTTTCTTGAATTTCTGACAACGATGGCGAGAAAAACGAAAGACACAGACAGTGAGGAAGACATTAGAGATGCGTCCCATGTGTTTGATAAGGACGGCAATGGTTACATTAGTGCAACAGAGCTTCGTCATGTGATGACAGAGTCAGCAGATGAAGAGGTAGATGCAATGATCAGGGAAGCAGGTATCGATTGTGATGGTCTGGCTAAGCTACGAAGAGTTTGTACAAATGATGACAGCAAAGTGAAGACATTGTACAGAATGTGTGAAATTTTTTGTACAAAATTGTTTATTTGCCTTTTCTTTGTAGTGTATCTGTTAACGTTTTCTCCCTACTGTCAAAAAAAGTGCATGTATAGTAATTAGGACTCCATTCCTCCATGTTTTCTTCCCTTACCTACTGTCATTGTCCTGAAATCTTATTTTTAGAAACTGATCATATTTGAGACAGGCTCTCTTTCTCTGTAGTCCAGGTTGCACTAGAACTCATGGCAATTCTGCCTTATCCTCCTGACTGCTGGGATTGCAGCACATCCAGCTAGTATATGATATGAGGGATCCAACCTGTGGTCTTGCACTTCCTAGGCAAGACCTCTAATCTCTGACCTACAACCCCAGCCCTGGAATGATATCTTGCCCCAGCGTCTCTCCTGCCCTCCTTTCCCCCTTGGGATGCTGTGATCAGCTGTTCACTGCCAGATCCTTCTGTGATTGCCAGCTACCCATGAATGTACTGATACCTCCTGAAACTATAAGCTAAAAATAAACCTTTCCTCCCTAAGTTGTGGATGTTTAGGTATTGTGTCCCAGCAGTGAAAAAAGAAACTAAGACAAGGCAACATGGGATATCACATAGCTAGAGACCAGGAGCACATGTACCTGTGTGTGTGTGTGTGTGTGTGTGTGTGTGTATGTGTGTATGCACACACACATACCTAGTCTCCTTTTAAAACCACCAAGACTCAGGAGGATGAGGCAGGAGGATTCCTGTGAGTTCAAGGTCATCCTGGACTATATATTAAGTTCTGGACCAGCCTGGGCATAAAGCGAGACCCTGTCTCAAAAAAAAAATCATAACAGGGAAGAAGTGAGAAACCTTCAGAGACAGGCCTGGGCCAGCATGGGGATTCTACCCGCAGGCTACCAGGTAAGTCCCCTAGAACCTCTAGTTAAGGTGTTCCTTGCAGACACTGGAGGAACAGACCTAGCTGGAGCTTAGCTTCTACTGTATTCTACACAGTCTGTCCCAGGACCAGAAGGCTGAGATCCTGAACTTCACACAGGCTCTCACCAATGAGTGGCTATTTGATACCTGTCCCTTGGTTAGAAGTAGGCAAAGTCATCCTATTGGCTGAGCCTCCTCTGAGAGTGGAACTGCTGCACCTTGTCTGGGGACCACACACACTGGGGTGAAGGTAGAAGGAAGGATGAGTCAGAATCAAAATTCTGCTCCCCCACCACTAGCTCATGACCTTGGGTGCAAAGTCTTTATGTCTCTTTGCCTTAGTTTCCTAATCTGTAAAATGGAGATAACATCCACATGGCTGAGGTTTTTTTGTTTTGTTTTGTTTTGTTTTGTTTTGTTTTTTTGGCTTTTTGCTTTCTTTTTTTGAGTCAGGGTTTCACTCCATAGCCCAGGTTGGTCCTAAACTCACTGGTGTAGCCCAGGCTGGTCTTGGGCTCAGGACAATCCGCCTGCCTTAGCCTCCTGAGTGCTGGGATTACAGGCATGAGCCAGCATGCCCAGCTTTATGCAGTGCTGGGGAATCAACTCAGGGCCTTGTGCTTGTAAGGCAAGCTCTTTAATCATTATATCATTCCCCCAGCCCCTGGCTTTTTTGGGGAGGGTGGAAGTGGGGGACAGGTTCTTTGTAGACCAGGCTGGTCCTGAACTCATTCCGGAGCCCAGTCTGGCCTTGAACTCACTGCAGTCTTGCCTCAGCTTCCCGAGTGCTGGGACTAGAGGTGTGCACCACCACGCCTGTTTTGTGTGGTGCTGGGGAATTGAGCTCAGGACCTGTACTTGCTAGGCAAGTGCTCCAACTGCAGTGCTGTTCCTCCAGACCATGACAGGGCTATTGTGAGGAAAAGTGTTTGTTTATAAGGGAACCCCTCACACCCCCAGCAATCCTTTTACTTTCAGGGCTTAGTACTGAAGTGTGAACGTTTGAGTGTTCCTTTCTCCATAGGGTGTTTTCAAAGCTTCTAGTTGCCCTAGAGACGCTGGAACCCCTAGGAATAAAGAGCCTAATCATGATTGTAGTTCAGGATATAAAACCAGTGGTACTGTACACCTATTATTCATAATAACCAAGAGGTAGTCAGGCTTGGTGGCACAGGCCTGTTATCGCAGTACTCTGGGAGGCTGAAGCAGAAGGACTTCAGGTTCAAGTCTAGCCTAGGCAACTTAGCAGATTAGTGAGACCCTGTCTAAAAAGTAAAAAACAAACAGACTGGGGGTGGGAGGAATGGCACAGTGGTTAAAGTACTTGCCTTGCAAGTGAAATGCCCTGAGTTTGATTCCCCAGCATCACATAAAACTGGGCATGGTGGCGCATTGCCTGTAATCCCCGTACTTTGGAGGCTGAGGCAGGCAGATTGTCCTGAGTCCAAGGGCAGCCTGGTTACACCAGTGAGTTCTGGACCAGCCTGGGCTACATAGGGAGACCCTGTCTCATAAAAACAAAACAAAACAAAACAAACAAACAAACAAACAAACAAAAAACAGGCTGGGAGGGACTTGGGACATTGCTCATTGGCTAGAAAGTACAAGGTCCTAGGTTTGATTCTCCAGTACAACATAAACTGTGTGGAAGGACGTGCCTGTATTTCAGCACTCAGGATCATGATGCAGGAGAATTGCCATGTGTGGGAGGTCAGCCTGGCCTATGTAATCCATTCAGAACCAGCACCAGCCTGGACTCCAGAGTGAGATGCTGCTTAAAAAAATAAATAAACGAATGAATAAATAAATCCAGAAAAACCAGGCTGGGAATGTAGCTTGGTGTGAAGGCCCTCGGTTCTATCTCTAGTACTAATTAATTAATTAACCAAGAAGTAGAAAGAATCCAAATATTCAACAATTAATGAGTAATTTTTTAAAATATGTTATATCTATACAATAGTATATTATTCAGCCTTAAAAAAGAAATTAAATTCTTGGACCTGCTATAACTTCTCTGGGGCCACACACACAGGATGAAGTGTGTGTGGTAACACACATGTGTCAACAACATGGATGAACCTTGAAGATGCATTATGTTGATAAAATAAGCCAGTCACAAAAGGACAAAAATTGTTTCTTCCCTTTTTTTTGAATAATTCAATTCCTTGTCGAGGGTTGACTTTCAATAGATTGCAGCAAGGGAGTGTCTCTGCTACGAATGAAGCCCTAACCCAGAAGCAGGTTGTCTATGCCTGGTTGACAAATATTGTATGATTATATTTTTTTCTGTGGTATTGGGGATTGCTCCCAGGGTTTTTGCACTGAGCTACATCCCCAGCCCTCCTTTTTTATATTTTTATTTTGAGACAGAAAATGGTGATAGGCTGGGGATGTTAGTGTGATGGCCTGGAGCTCAATCCCCTACTTGTACCACCAAAAAAGGGGTAGAATTTGTTTAGTATTCTACTTTAGGTAAAGAGGTTTAGTTTTAGTTTGGGGTTTGGAGATGGGTAGTGGTGATGGTTGCACAAAAATATTAATATACTTTTCTTGTTTGAGGCAGGTTCTCACTCTGCAGCCCAGGCTGGCCCTGAACTCACTATGGAGCCCAGGCTGGCGCTGGACTTGTGGTAATCCTCCTGCCTCAGTCTCCTGAGTGCTGGGATTACAGGTGTGCACCACCACACCAAGCTTATGTGGTGCTAGGGAATTGAACCCAGGGCCTCGCGCTTTCTAGGCAAATGCTTAAATTGCTGTGCTATTCCTCCACCCCCAAAATATGAATATACTTAATGCCATAGAACTGTACATTTAAAAATAATTAAGGTGGGTTGGGGGTATAGCTCAGAGGTTAGAGCTTTTGCCTAGCAAGCTTAAGGCCCTGGGTTTCAATTCCACAACACTACATAAACCAGGAATGGCACCTACCTGTAATCCCAGCACTTTGGAGGTGGAGGCGGGATTACTGTGAGTTTGAAGTCAGTCTGGGCTACATAGTGAGTTTAAGACAAGCCTGGACTACACGTGAGACCCTGCTCAAAAAAAAAAAAAATGATTAAGGGCCAGAGTCACCATTCAGTACTTAAGAGCACTTGCCTAGTGTGCGAAAGACTCTGGGATCAATTCCCTAGCACCACATAAAAAGTAACCAGATGTGGTGGTGCACGCCTGTAATCCCAGCAAGGAGGCTGAGGCAGAAGTATTGCCATAAATTCAAGGTCAGCCTGGGCTCCATAGTGAGTTCAGGCCCAGCTTGGACTGCAGAGCAAGAAAGACCCTGTCTCAAAAAAAAAAAAAAAAAAAAGGTGGGGTCAAGGATGTAGCTCAGTAGTAGAACTCTTGTCTCATGTGCTCAAGATACTGGTTTTGATCCCCAGTATTACTAATTAAATAAATAAAGGTTAAAGTGTGTCAGCGTGAGGGGGGATGTGTTATCTTTGGTGATACTGGGGATCAAGCTCAGGGACTTCACACTGAGCTACATCCTTAGCCCTTTTATTTTTTATTTTGAGACCAGGGCTCACTAAATTCCTCATTTGAACATGCATTCCTCCTGCCTGGAGGACTGAGATTATACACATGTACCAATAAGCCAGATTTCATTAGACATGTTCAGAATAGTTAGGCTTGGAGGGTAGGGATGTCCCCAGTAAGGAACTCTTCCCCAGCTGAGGAACAGCTTGAGGAAAAAAGACCACACCTTGGAATGCAGAGCAGAGGCAAAGATAAGACCAACAGGTCCTGAGGCCTTAGCTATAGATACCAGGGCTCTTACATTTTGTGGTGCCAGGGTCTTAGGCCTCAATTTTGATCTTAATCCAATGAATGAGTTTTATGCTAATATGTATCAACCAGTAAAGGCCAAATCTGTATAGGAAAATGAATATACATGATCTATAGAAAAAGTGTATAAAGATGACTGTAATTGCTGACCACTTGGTGCTCTTGCCCCTACCCTTGCTTGCAGGGCAGTTCCTACTCCCCCTCCCCCCTTTATCTTTTCTTTATGCTTGTCTCAATAAAGTTGCTTTCTACTTCCCTACTGTCTCTTTGTTCGAGGTTTTGAGCCAATTGGTAATACCAACACGCCCAGTTTATGTTGTTATATACATTTTACCACCAAAAAAAAAAGCCCTCAGAAAAATCTGGGCATGGTGGCATACTCCTATAGTCCCAGCCATCTGGGAGACTGAGGCAGGAAGCAGGAGAGTCACTTGAGCTCAGAAGTTCAGGGCTAGCCTGGGCAGCGTAGCAAGATCCCAGTCTCAGAGGAACATATATACACAATGTGGGCCAGGCTGGGGTCCCTCCAGGTTGGGTCACAAGAGAGGCCAAAGAGTGAGGAAGGAGTACAGATGCAGCATTAAATCCTAGGTGGCTGGACAGCGAGCACAGGGTCTAAGCTGTCTTGATTTTCTAGGGATGGGCCTGAGGCCATGAGGAAACAAGCCAAGTGTCTTGCAACATTGCTGGGGCTTTCCTTGGCTGAGTGTGGTCTCACAGGCCCAGCCTGGTGAGAAGGCTGTAAGGCTCAGTTCCTCCCAGGTCTCAAGTTGAGACATCATTCACTTCACATACCCATTCTATAGATGGATGGAGAAACTGTGAGTCAATTCAACATGTCTTTATTGAGTACCATCCCTGTGTACAGGTTTTGCAGGGACCCTGAGGGAGATCAGTGTGGGTGAGGGAGAAGATCCCAAACTAACAAAGCTTTGCTACATGTCAGTCACACATAATATGCCTAGGAGCTCGATGCCAAGGTGAACAGGCATGAGATGAAGCAGGGGGGATAGTAAATGACAAGCTGGGTGCAATGACTGGTAATGGCTTCATGTGTGAACTTCCTGAAAGAAGTGGCTGCCAGTAGAACTTGAAGAGTGGGAGGACTTGAAAAGGGGAGAGAAGGGGTTGTCCTGAGGCTGGGAGAGCGGGGCACAGCGTGGGGACAAAAGGTCCTTACCTAACCTTATGTGGACAATGAGCTATGGGGGTGGCATGAGATGTCAGGCCTAACCAAGACCCCAAATGACAGTCTAAGGCTCCAGCTTTGGCCTGGAGGTCTTCAGGAACTTCTGCAGGTTCCATATTGGGTGGGCAGGGCTCTTGTCCCCAGATGTGTTCAGGTCCAGTCTTCCCCAAGACTAAGCCTGGGAAAAGCCCTTCTGCGCCACAATTCTCAATTCACTTCCACACCTCAGGTGTCTGAGGCTCACGCAGCCTCCTCCAGAAGGCCATCTTCTCCTTCTTGAGTTTCGTATCCACTCTTATGGTAAAATCCAGCTGCATATACTTTTCATCCTCATCAAAGGCAGGCCAGTATGGCAGCTTGTCACCATTGGGGTTCCTGCCCCAGAAAAGGAAGGATAGAAGATTCTTCTCATTCCTCTTTGCCCTTTCTCCTCTCACCCTTCTGCTCTTTACCTTCCCCTTGAGAGTTGGGGTCCAAAGGGCTTTATGGAGATGATATTCAGATAGGCTTTGTTTGTTTTTGTAGTACTGGGGATTACACTTAGGGTCCCAGGGTCTTCACACTGAACTGTATCTTCAGTCTTTTGCTTTTTTTTTTTTTTTTTGAGACAGGGTCTTGCTATGTCACTAAGTTGCCCAGCTGGGCTTGAACTTGTTATCCTGCTGCCATTGTACTCCCCAGAGTGCTGGGATTACAGACCTGCCCTACCACACCTGGCTTTAAACAGATCTTTAAGGAAGAGCGAGGGGTTCTAGGTGAGGAAATAGCACGTGCAGGTTTGAGTGTATCGAAGAGCAGGGATTTGCAAGAACAGGTGAAAGCAAGATGTGTGTGAAGGCGAGGAGATGGGTGCGCAAAGGGAGTGACATAGGAAAGATCTTAAAGGGCCTTGTATGCACAGTAAGGGACTAAGACTTTATTCTGGGGACACCAGGGAGTCACAGAGGTTTTAAGTGGGTGAGTAACATGGACAGAGGACATTTTAGAAGGGTCCTTCTAGTGTTACAAAAAGTCAGAGGAAAGAAGGTAGAGATGGGAAAGTCATGAGGCAGCCAAACTTCAGATGTCACCACTGCCTGAAGCCTTCTATACTACCTAGGCAGGGCCATACATTTCCTCAGTGCTCTCAAAGTGCCCAGTTATCCCCCTGGAATAGCTTCTATTGGGCATGATCGAGATTTTATTTTCATACAGTGAGCTGTAGGAGGCTGGGGTGTGTGTGTGGCCGTGGGGCTTGGCACGTAGGGAGCAGTGAGTGCTTAAATAAATGTGGAAGATGGGTTATAGGACAGATAGAGACCTACTCTAGAGACGCTTAAGATCTTGTGACCAACTGGCAAAGTGTGAGGGGAAGGGTTATTCTGGTTGGGATGGCTGTGCCATTCCTGTGGACATGCAGAGGCTGATCCCAAATGCAGCCAACTTTCAGATCAAGCGCTGCCCAGATGGGACAGGGGTCACACTCACCCTGTGCGGGCGAAGTTGGCCCAGTACTTCATCATCTTGAGGCTGAGTGACTTCTCCTTACTGGTGGACCAGCCTAGGGGCAGAATGGAATCTACTGGGACAGAGCAAGGAGTGCTGACCTCCCAGCCTGCAGAAGACTGTCGTGAGGGAGAGCATTCCAGACTAGGGACTGGCTAGCACAGGTGTCTGTGACCAGTCAGAGGAAAGGTAACTCCATATGCAGGTGCTGAGACTGGACACCCAGGAAGCATGTCAGACAGGACTTGAGTACCTCTAGTGAAGGGCCTTCCAAAGAGGAAGCGGATCTCATCCCCGTGGTCTGCTCCATCCATTCGAGGTTTGATAAGTATGCCCCAGGGAGCATAGTGCTCAAACTCGTACAGATAGACAGGGAAGCCAGCATCTATGAATAAGGAAATGGAGGAGAGCTGTGGGAAGAGCTCCAGCCTGTGCTTCCTATCCACCCCAGGCATCTCACGCACATGCACCCAGCAGGGGAAAGAGCTTCGGCTTCAGAAGGGGGCAGATTGAATCTTGTCTGCACTATTCCTTTTCTGAGTGACTCTAGACAAATCATTCAACTTCTCTTAGCTGCAATCCTCCATATGTAGAGTAGGGACACTAAAATCCGATTCACAGAATTAGAGCAATGATCATGGATACCTTTATCTTCTCCTTCTGAACTTTCTTTTCTTGGTCTGGCATTTAAAGGTCTTTAGTGTCTGCTCTTTCCCCATCCTTGACCTCTCCCCACAAAATCCCAAACCCCACTCATCATAGGTAAGACTTTTGTCCCCAAGGATGTCCTCTCAGCCAGGAAGCCTTCCTGACACTCTAGCTTTGTCTGTGCTGGCTGAGGTCCTGCTCTTGTCTCTCAGAGATAGCCTTTCCTCTTCTGCGGTTGGTAGCTGACTGCCTCTATATATCTTGGAGTCCCACAACAGCCCAGAAGTGCAGAGAGGGTGGGGGAGCAGTTGGTAAGCCCAGTTGGAAAAAGGTGTAGCTGGAGGGTACATGGCCTCTCTGAGGGACAACCCAGTACCCCGGTGGTAGCAGGCAGCTTTCAGCGTGGAATAGACAAAGGTGGCATCTCCGGCGAGGTCCATCACGTGGTTCCGGATCACCTTCCAGTCGTGCTTATTCGTGTCCCTCAGGTACTCATCCAGCACAAGTGGTATCTGTTCCTTAGTGATGTTCTGGGCAAGGAGGCCATATCTATGCTAAGGTTCCATGCCAGCTGTGCCAGAGGTGGGCACACCAATGACTTGAACCCCAGACTCAACCCTGCAGGAGTTTCGGGAAAAGGTGGGCTTCCCAAGAAGGCCATGCTCTGGGCAGATTCTTACCCCTGTATTTGCTTTCTGTGACCCTGAGGGGGAATTTTTCCCTTCAGCAGCCATCTGATCCCATGCCAGAACTCTTTGGGGACATCTAAGAAAGACCCTACCCCCACCAAAAGGCCCCATCCCTGATTCAGGGCCTTTTGCAAAGGGCAGCTACTAGGTATAAAAAAATAAATAAAGGGGGCTGGGGGCATAGCTTACGGGTTAAAGTGTTTACCTAGCATTTGCAATACCCTGGTTTTGATTCTCCAGTGCCGCATAAAAATTAGCTGGATGTGGTGGCACATGCCTGTAATCTCATCTCAGCTTTCTGGAGAAGCTGAGGCAGAAGAATTTCTGTGAATTTGAGGTCAGCCTGAGCTACATAATGAGTTCAGGATCAGCCCAGATTACAGAGTGAGACCCTGTCCTCACCTCCTCCCCGCTAAAAAAATAAAAACAAACAAACAAACAAAAAACAAACAAACAAAAAAAAAAAAACAAGGGAGAGGGAAGGTTCACCCTGTTCAAACTGAGTACCCCTGCCAGCTGGGTTCCTCACCAACAGTGTGCTGGTGCTCCAAAGCAACTTGGTGAGGGTTTTTCTTCTCTTTAAGCTCTGATACATTGGGAACTTCATGATCTGCTCACAAGAAAATGACCTAAATGGAGAACATAGCCTGGGAAAGGCCCACAACCCTACCCTGTCCTCCTGCTCCCTGCCTAGCACTGCCACCTGACCCCAGAGCTGAAGCAGAGGTAGGAAAGTCCATCCTGAGCTGGGACATCCACCCTGACCCAGGAGTAAAGGAGAGCCTCAGCATCTGTAGTTGTCTTGAGGTCAAGGATGGACATTATAACCCATATAAACCTGACCTGAGGACTTGAGGCCCCCAAACCTCTAGGAAGACGCACTTCTACCCCTTGCCCTCAATCATTACTGGTCAACTCTATTGGCACAGAGAATACTGGGAATTCCTAAGCACTTGTGCATTCCAACAGAGGCTCCTGGGACCTGATCAGGTGCCCAGCATTGCCCAGGAAGCATTCTCTGCAGCTTCACTTTGGTTAGCACCCTTCCCACTCACTTACATAAGGCAAGAGCCAATTAAACTCCTGGTTGTTGACACCTAGAAGGTAGGGCATAGGTGAAATCTGCCCCTTGGTCAGCAGTACCAGAGGGTCATCTGGAAACACCACACCATCCACCACAGGGCTCAGGAACCATGTAATCTGCAAGGTCAGAGCATTTTCAATCAGTCATTCTACAAGGTAGCCGTGACCTGCTTACCTCAGCAGAACCTCCCTGGTAGCTGTTCTAGCCTAGGCTCTTTGACTAGGAAAAACCTGAGGCTGGCCATGGTGACCCCTGGGAAGTGGTGTGGACTAGGCTACTCAGACTTGAGATGATTTCTTCAAGTATTCACTTAGCTCGCTCCCTCATCTCTTGAAAATCTTTGCAACTGTGTGTGGTAGCACATGCCTATGATCTCTGCACTCTGGAAGGCAGAGGCGGGAGCAGAACTACTGTAAATTTGAGTTCAGCCTGGGCAACTTAAGAAGACTATATCTCAAGCTAAGAAAATAAAATAAAATAAAACAAAACTAGATTGGGGCTATATAGCTCAGTGCTACGGCCCTGGGTTCAATTCCCAGGACCAAAAACAAACAAGAAGAGAAGGAAGAAATAAATCTTTACAAAATGTCATTTCAGTGAGGCCTGCGGTATCCATTTCATTTACTTATTTATTTTGTGGTGCAGGGGATTGGACACAGGGCCTTCTCACTGAGCTATACCCTCAGTCCATTTTTTATTTTTCTAATTTTGAAATAGGATATTGCTAAGTCCCATAGTTGCCGAGGGTTGGGCCTGAATTTGTACACCTCTGCCTCAGCCCACCAACATGCTGGGATTACAGGTGTACACTACTATGCCCAGCTTATATGCATTTTATTTAAAATTTCATCCCTCTACCACGGACTCCTTATCTTCTTCTTTTGTCGCTAGTCAATTATCACCTAAAAAGGTGATTTATATATATATATTTATAGGGTAGATTATGTCTCCCTACTGGCATATTATTGTGGTTTAGATCTGGAGTGTCTCCCAAAAGTCTCATGTATCTGGATGCAGTGGGATAACTGTGGAACTGTGTGCTGTTGGGAAGTATGGGTCAAATGGAAGGGCAGATGTTTGGGACTTGATCTAGCAGAATTGTGTCAACTTGTTGAGACTGGGGGGGGTGGTGTCCAGGGCAGAGATTTCTGGTGTGTGTTGACTCATGGTCCAGGAATTGAGGGAGGGGCACCTACTCTGGGTATTGGGGGGCCCAACAGGCAACTTGAACTAGGTAAAGGAAGAGGAAATATTGTTAGGCTGGAAGAATAGCACAGCAGTTAGAGAGCTTGCCCAGCAAGTACATAGGCTCTGAGTTCAATTCCCCAGCACCATGAAAACAGGGCATGATGGCTCACACCTGTAACCTCAGCACTTGGGAGGCTGAGGGCAGGAAGATTATTTTGAGTTCAAGGTTAGCCTGGGCAATATAGTGAGTTCAGGACCAGCTTGAACTACAAAGGGAGAGCTTGTCTCCAAAACCAAACAAAACACAACAACAAACACTGTTACAGCTTCTTCCTGAAAAGCTCTGGCCTTGCCTGAGTCTACAGATATTGGCTTGCTCCTTACTCAATTGTTTTCGGTCTGCAGTGTGTGAGCAGCTCTCCACCCTCTGCCATGTGCTTCTACCAGTGCCAGTTGCCCTTGAATGGACTGTGTGAGACCTTCTGAAACTGTAAGCAAATCTTTCTTCCCTTAAATTGTGGGTGTCAGGTATTTTGTCTCAGCAATGAATAAGTAACTAAGACACACATCAATTCTCCTAGGGGAGAGATCTTGGCCTGAATAGTTCCTGACACACAGTAGGACTCAATAAATATTCACTTTTCAGAATGTGGCCTGCTCACCTCTTGAGGGTTTTTGTGAGAGCTGATTTGGAAGAATTTCTGTGGAGAGAGGGGATCAGAGTTAAAGGAAATCTCCCCAACATGCTCCTGACACAGGTTCCCTGGAGAAGCTGTTGGGGGTGCTGTAGCCTGGAGGTAGCCAGGTCAGGCAGCTGGAATGTTTTACCTACCATCTTCTTGGACACATGTGTCACCTGGGCCCCTGACAGAGCCCTCAAACAGTCTACCATGATCTTCGTGTCATTGTGGCTGCAGCCAGCCAGATGAGCAATCTTCTGTAGAGAGAAGGGCGCTCAGGGATGCTCTCATTCTGCCTTCTTCTCTTGTGCCAGGAAGGAGGAGAGATACCCACCTTGGTCACTTTCAATGGGTCAGGAGTGATGAAGACTTTAATTACTGCAGTGCCACTCTGGGAAATGGCCCGATGGAAGAGACCCTGGGCTAGGGGTGACACCATCTGTAAGAGTGGGGAACAGAGATCCATAAGTAAGGACGTTTGGGTTATTTTGGGTTCCTGTCTGGCCAATGCTGAGTGGTCTGAGGGGAGTCAAGGAGAGCAAGAAGCTGGGGGGATTGAGCCCAAAGGCCTGGGCTGTAGTCCTAGACCTCAAGCCAGAGCCATCATGCCTCTAGTCTGTGTAGTGTGGGTTATAGATGTCCTACTGTGAACCTGAGATTAAGGGAAGGGATTTGATAAAACAAGGAAGGTGTCTTTTCCTGATGCACATTGGAAATAAGCGCAGAGAAGGACCCCATGGTCCCTGCAGCTCCAGGTACTTGTGATGACATTTAGTTTCTCTCTATTGTCCAAGTGTAGGAAACAACAACTCCTGACCCTTAGACACTTCAGGATTTATTAGTCAGTTTCTAACTGGATGGCATCCCTTACCTTATACTATCCGCTGAGCCTAAGGGCTTCCCAGACCCTTTGCTCACCCCCTACCTGCATTGCCCTGTAACTACTCGCTACTCTCCATCTTTTCTGCCTCTACTTTTTTGGTGTCACTGATTGAGCTCAGGACCTTTACACTCAACTATATCCCCAGCCCTTTTTAAATTTTTGACTTTGAGACAGGGTCTTGTTAAGTTGCTCAGGCTGGGCTTGAACTTGTGATCCTCCTGCCTCAGCCTCCCAGAATATTAACATTATAGGCTGGCATCACTGGGCCTGGCTTCTGTCTCTACTTTGGAACCAGTGCTTAATACCTCCTCTGGGATAAAACCTGCTGCCAGCCCTCTTCCATCTCTCAGTTGCTCCCCAAACCTTTGTTCCACCTTCTTTTCAACTTGGTCCCATGTTGAGGGCTGAGTCTACCTCTCTAAATGTACATCTAGAGCCAGGTGTAGTGGCACATATCTGCAATCTCAGCACTTGGGAGGCTGAGGCAGGAGGATTGCCATTAGTTCATGGTTAGCCTGGGCTCCATAGTGAGTTTAGGATCAGCCTGGACTACAGAGGAAGACCTTGTCTCAAAAAATTACATCTAATCATGTCTCTCCCTGATTAAAAGCTGTCCCTGCTCTCTACTGTTTGGATAAAGTTGGCTTCATTTCTCTGGGCCTCAGTTTATCTACAAAATGATGACACAATATTTTTCTTTTTGGATTGTCAAGAGAATTAAATGAAGAAATAGACACTAAGTGCTTACAAAATTTTATTTGAGTATTGTTTCTACGTGGTTTGCAAGACCATGTATGATGTTGGCTGTTCACTTTCCATCACAGGGTCCCTTTAGACCCACACTCTGGATACCCCCCGGGTCAGCAGCCCTCAGAGAGAATCATGGCCAATGCCAGGTCTCCAACAACTTTCAGGCATGGGCTATTTTCAGGGGCTAAAGTTCTGAGGAAGACAGAAGAGTTGCTAGACACCCACAGAAGAGTCACTGAGTGTCCCAGTGTCAGCACTGTCTTCCCTGGACCTTGGTTTTGTCATCCGTGCTGTCCCTGAGTGGAGCAGGCACCCTTGGGTGTAGGGGCAGTGCCCATGGCGGGAATGACAGCAGATCTGCAGATCCTCATGATCCTGTCTTCTATGCAGATCCACACAAATGCCCATGCAGTGGAGGATACAACCATGCGAATAGGCAGGCCTGTGTCTGTGACTGCCCACCAGGGCTTTATACTCACCAATCCTGAGATGCACATGGCTCCTGCTGACTGGCCAAACACAGTCACGCTGTCCGGGTCTCCACCAAAGGCCTCAATGTTCTCCTGCACCCATCGCAGAGCTGCCAGCTGGTCCAGCAGCGCCCAGTTCCCACGGGCCTGGCTATCGCCAGTGCTGGATGCAAAGGATTTAAGGGCATGGTCTCAAACTTCCACTGTGAGGGCTCCCAACCCTTCTAGTGCCACATTATCCTGCCCTTCTGAAACACACCTCGTTCCTAAGGGTTAGGCTCATCACCACTGAGCAGGGACGCCGGGCCGCCTCTCCCCGCCGCCTGCTGCCCTGGAGCGGAGGCCCGCCCCGCCCCGCGCCCCGCCCCTGCGCCCGGCCCCGCCCCGCCCACCTGAGGAAGCCCAGGATGCCCAGCCGGTACTGCAGAATCACCAGCACCACCTGCTCCCGCGCGGCCAGCTCAGAGCCGTCGTACGTGGAAGCGGAGCCGACAAGAAAGGCGCCTCCCGGGAACCACACCATCACCTGGGCAAAGAAGGCCGAGGCCTGAGTGGGGCAGAGTGGGACGGCGGGTAGTGACAGACCCGGTACTCACCGGTAGCGAAGGATCCCCACGCGCGCGCACTGGCGCGTACACGTTCAAGTACAGGCAGTCTTCACTGAAGCGCAGCCATTTGTATTTTTTCCTCGTGCTAAAGTACATGGAAGTTACCTGCCCCCAGGACTCCTGAAGGCACCTGTGGGCATGGACATGGCGGCAGGGAGAAGAGTTTTTATGTAGGGTTTGAAGGGAGGGCATGAAGTCCAGGTGGCTTGCGTGTGAGTGTGCATGTGCGTGCGTGCCTCTGTGTGTGTCCGGAGACCTCCACTACTTTCGGGTTCTAGGATTGGGAAGCAGGTGAGCTTCCCCGGATCCATTCCCTTATGTGGTGCTGGGGAATCGTACTCGGGTACTGGGTGCTTGACTTTGAGCTTTAATCACTGAGCCATTCCTCCAGCCCGTAAATAATTTTTTCTTTTTAAAAAAAGCCGGGCATCATGGCATGTGCCTATAATCCCAGCACTTGGGGCTGAGGCAGAAGGATTGGCATGAGTTCAAGGCCAACCTGAGCTACATAGTGAGTTCAGAACCAGCCTGGAGTGCAGAACAAGACCCTGTCTGAAAATAAACAAATATAAACAAATAAGCAAGAAAACTGTAGGGACAGCACTGATAAAACAAAGGTCCAGGGAAGACAGTGCTTACGCTAGGACACTCAGTGACTTTTCTGTGGGTGTCTAGCACCTCTTTCATCTTCCCTAGGAACTTTAGCTCCTGAAAATAGCCCATGCCTAAAAGCTACAGATACCTCCAGATACATTTGACCACTTGGCTCCCACCCCCACGCCTCTGTCCCTCTGTTAAATGCCTTGTACTGCTCCCAGCAAACTCCTCCTGGAGATTTAGACCAGCTGGGTGAGACATTTCCTCACTCATGGCCGGCGAAGTTCTGTCTGCTCTTGTCTATAGCACCATTTAAAGTTACTTCAGTTGGTTGACTTTTCTCTCTACTCCCTGAAGGCAGAAATAAAAGTGCCTCCTGGCCCTCAGCCCAGTGCCCTGCACTGTGTGGACGTTCCGCATAGCTGTGGAGCGTGGGCTGTCAGGCTACCTCACATGCTTATTTATTTATTTACTTAAGTTTGCTTGCTTGTTTATTTATATTTGTTTGTTGATTTTGAGAAAGGG
This sequence comes from Ctenodactylus gundi, assembly GCA_004027205.1. NCBI lineage: Eukaryota > Metazoa > Chordata > Mammalia > Rodentia > Ctenodactylidae > Ctenodactylus > Ctenodactylus gundi. Next base: position 506,847 of record PVKB01000865.1, read on the forward strand.
TCTTGTTCTGTACTCCAGGCTGGTTCTGAACTCACTATGTAACTCAGGTTGGCCTTCAACTCATGGCAATCCTTCTGCCTCAGCCTGAGTGCTGGGATTATAGGTGTGTGCCATGAGGCCCTGCTTTTTTTTTTTTAATTATTTACAGGCTGGAAGAATGGCTCAGTGGCTAAAGTGCTAAGTCAAGCACCAAGTACCCGAGTTCGATTCCCCAGCACCACATAAGCTGATGTGGTGGTGCATGCCTGTGGTGGTGCAGCACTCAGGAGGCTGCGACAGGAGGATTGCCATGAGTCCAAGGGTAGCCCCGGCTTCATAGTGAGTTCAGGACCAGCGTGGACTACAGAGCAAGACCTTGTCTCCAAAAAAATTTTGCTCAATTTTATTTTATTATTCATTGTGGTACTGAAGATGGAGCTACATCCCCACACCATCATTTAGTTTTTTTGATTTGAAGACTGAGTCTTGCTAAGTTGCCAAGTTGCCCAGGCTGGGTTTGAAATTTTGATCTTTCTAACTCACCCTTCCAAAATTCTGGAATTACAGAACTGTGCTTCCAGCTCCTGCTGCATCTCACGTTTTCTCCCTGCTAGCCCAGGCCTTAGGGTGGCCATTGTAAGGTTGGGGCTGGGCCAATTTGACTGAGGCCAGAAATTGTCCCTCCTCTTCCTGCTCCTTTGCCCCAGCCTATCCCCGCAGCTTTAATGATCCCCTCTCATTAGTTCTTCCCAACAGTAAGTTGTCCTGCCTTCTGCAACCTGTCCTCCATCACCCAACTTCCCTAGCAAGCACCTTGCTTCCCCCCTGCCCCCCCAACCCTGGTCAAACTTTTTACCTGGTTTCCTTCCCTTTCACCTGGCTTTTCCAAGGCCACCAGCAGGCAGCTAATCTCTATTTCTACAGATTGTCTTTGGTCTTACTTGTCTTACTTCTTGGCAGCAGCTCATATTGATGTGAAGGTGCTTTCCCAGCCTTTCACAAGGGAAGCCAGCACTGTATGGCCAGGAGCTGGGATTATGAACAGGTGAGGCTTCTGTCCCTGTCCCACCGCCAAAGAAAGCTCTTTTCTCTTAGTCACTAGTGACCTCCATTTTGCTAAATCCTCCCCCCCCCCCTTTTTTTTTTGGACTGTGAATTGAACCCAGGGTGTTGACACTAGCATTGTTCACAGCGCCCTTTTATTTTTTATTTTGAGTCAGGGTCTGTGTCAGCCTCCCAGAGTGCTAGGATTATAGATAAGTACCTGGTTGCTAAACTTCTTTGTTGTGTTACTAGCCCTGGTAGCCCTCAACAGAATTAAACATGTTTCCTTCCTTTCCTTTCCTTTTTTTTTTCTTTTGAGAGAGAGTCTTGCTGTGTAGTACAGGCTGGTCCTGAATTCACTATGGAACTCAGGCTGGCCTTGTACTCGCAACAATCCTGATCAGCCTCCCGAGGGCTGGGATTGTAGGCATTTGCCACCATGGCCTGGTTTATGTGGTATTGGGAAATTGAACCCAGGGCCTTGTGCTTGCTGGACAAGCACTGCAACCATTGAGTTATGCCCCCAGCCCCCCTCCTTCTTGAACATCTCTCTCTCTTTTTTTTTCCCCTCTAGGTTCAACCACCCAGATTTTCCTAGTGCCTTCTAGTGGCTCCTTCTCTCCCAGGTCTAAGCAAGATACTTCCGGCCGGCAACCCTCATTCTCTCTTCATTCTAGCTGTCCTTTCCTGAGTTAGCGCCCTCAGGCCCAAGGCTACACCCCATTGGCATGCTGCTTTCATTTTCCTGCTGATGACAAGTTTGCCTCTGGCTTTCACCAGCCAGGCTCCTACTGTACTTCACACCACATCCATCAGTATGTCAAACTTAACAAACTTCAGATGAGCCAGACGCTGTGGCACATGACCTGTAATCCTAGCCCTCTGGGAGACTAAAGCAAGAGGATGCCAGTTTACGCCCAGCCTGGGCAACTTGGCAACTTAGTGAGACCCTGTCTCAAAAAAAAAAAAAATCAGGACCCTCACTCAAGACCCTTCTTGACTTCTTCTCAAGAACTTTACTTTCTCAATCAATCTCTTTTTGCTTTAAATCTTCACTGAGCTCTAGCTGATCTTCTTGATCAAATTAAGAATTCCTGAACCTGGACATCACATAATACCAACGATAACATTTTGGGGCTCAGGGTCTGGGATTTTGAAGGCTGTGGGTAAGACGAGAAGGCCATAGTTTGGGATTCTACCCCACTCACTCTTCCCCTGTCTGTTAAGACTGGACTCCCTAACTCTGAAGAAGGAGGTTCTTGTTTTCTTCTGTACTCAGGTCTGGCCTGAATACCCTTTTAAAAAAAACCAGGAGACCTAGCTCCTAGGGGGGAATCCTCAGGGTTTTTTTGTTTGTTTGTTTGTTTGTTTGTTTTTTTTGAGACAGGGTCTCACTCTGACAGCCCAGGTTGCTTCTGAACTCACTTTGTGGCCCAAGCTAGACTTAGACTCATGGCAATCCTTCTGCCTCAGCCTCTGGAGTGCTGAGATTACAGGCAATCATAGGCATGTACTACCACACCTGGCTTATGAGCTACTGGGGAATTGAGCTCAGGGACTTGTGCTTGCAAGGCAAGTGCTTTAACCACTGTGCCATTCCTCCAGCATCCCCCTCCCGCTTTTTGTTTTTGAGGCAGTGTCTCGCTTTGTAGTTCAGGCTGGTCCTGAACTCATTATGTAGCCCAGGATGGCCTCAAATTCACAACAATTCTCCGGCCTCAGCCTCCCAAGTGCTGGAATTACAGGCATATGCCATCAGCAGCAGTTTATGTGGTGGTGGGGAATCAAACCCAGGGCCTTGTGCTTGCTGGGCAATTGCTTTAATCGCTGTGCTATTTCTCTAGCCCCTGATTCCTCAATTTTAACACCATACTCCAATTAGATCTCTTTTGCAAAGGAGAGGGAAAATATACTGCGGTGCTTTAAAAAAAATTACCCTCAGTGTACTTTGTTTTGCCTAAACCTGCTCTTATCTGGTCTTCCCCATTTTGGGAAATGTTACTTTACCTTGGTAGCTCAGGCCAAAACCTAGTCTGTGCATGATTCTTCTGAAATAGGGTCTTGCTCTATAGTTCTGGTTAGTCCTGAACTCACTATGTATGGCCCAAGCTGGCCTCAAACTCATGGCAAGCCTCCTGCCTCAGCCTTCTGGATTCTGGGATTACACAGGCCTGTGCCATCACATCAAGCACATGGTTCTTCCTTTTTGGGTCGCTTAATTCTATGATAAATCCTTTCAGTTTTACCATTAAACAACTCTGGGGCACTGGAGGAATATCACAGCGGTTAGAGCATTTGCCTATTAAGTGCAAGGCCCTGGGTGTGATTCCTCAGTACCATGTAAATTGATTGTGGTGGTGTGTATCTGTAATCCCAGCACTTTGGGGGCTGAGGCAGGAGGACTGCTGTGAGTTTGAAGCCATCCTGGGCTATGTGGTGAGTTAAGGACCAGCCTGAACTACAGAGCAAGACTCTGGGGGGAAAAAAGAGCCACAGAATCTTCAGAATGCTTCTGGTACATGACAGTTAATATTCTAACAATATCCCATTATTCTGGTAACAGTTGATCATGTTACTTTTTCTGTTTCCTTTCAGTGCTGGAGTAGGAGCAACCAGGGCCACATGCAGGCTAGACAAGCACTCCACCATCTGAACAATACCCCTAACCTCACAGATAGTAATGTACTAAAAATGGAGATTTCTTAACAATTGGACAACATCTAGGGACTGGGAGCATAACCCAGTGGTTAAAGTGCTTGCCTAGAAAGCACAAGGGCCTAGGTTCTATTCCTCAGCACCACGTCGGCTGGAAGTGGTCGTGCATGCCTGTGATCCCAGCACTTGGGAGGCTGAGGCAGAAGAATTGCTGTAAGTTTGAGGCCAACCTGGGCTACATAGTGAGTTCAGGACCAATCTGTACTACAGAGTGATACCCCCCCACACACCCAAATAAAAAACAAAAATGAGGGTGAGTTCAGGACCAGCTTGGACTACAAAATGAGTCTCTGTCTCAGAAACAAAACAAAAAATGGTTAGGCATCCAGTTCAGGCCTGTGGTACAGGTTTGTAATCTCAGCAATCTGGGAGAATGAAGCAAGAGGATCCCAAGTTCAAGTCCAGTCTGGGCAACATTTTAGTGAGACAATCTCTCAAAATCAAAAACCAAAAAGTGGACCCGGGAAATAGCTCAGTGTGAAGGCCCTGGGCTCAATCCCCAGTATCAAACCAGACAGACAGACAGGCAGACAAAAGAACCAAAACCATCTAGATATCCAGGCCAGGCTTGGTGGCACAGGTCTGTAGACCTAGTACCCTAGGAGGCAGAGGCAGTTCAAGCCCAACCTGGGCAACTTAGAGAGGCCTTCTCTCTACATGAAAAATAAAAAATTTGCCGGGGAAGTGGCTCAGTGTGAATGCCAGTATCAAAAACAAAACAAAACAAAATGAAAACTAGAATCCAAGCGAGAGTTGTAGTTTTTTACATCAGCTAACACTCAAGGTTGCCATAATATTTTTCTAAACTCTGCTTTAACTGGTGCAGAGCATTGTTAATGGTAGCCACAGAATGTTCTAGACAGGGTGTTACTCACCGATCTGAACAAACAGTAAATATATTTGTTCTGCCAAGCCCCTGCTTCAGAAGGCAATCATTGTCCCAGTCTGGCCATGTGACTCAGAAGTTGAGCCGGAACTAGTGATGGTAGCAAGAACTGGGGTTTGAAAATTGAACCGGAACCCTGTGGTCCCGTCTTGGAGCTCCCTCTGCTGGGGGAAGCTGGTGGTGCATGTAGGTTGTTCTGGGGCTTCATCCGGAGAGAGCGCTGGGCTTTCTCAGAGGGAGGCGGGTGAGTGAGCACTGCACCTGAGCAGCATTAGGAAACTCAGCTCCCCAGCAGAAAACTCGGGCACTGCCATTGACCAACTCCCTCAAGGACCCATTGACCAACTCCCTCAAGGACATGGGGCTGTCTGGTGAGAAATCAAGAGCAGACTTACCAGTGCCTTAAACACCATTTGGACTAACTACCTTGTTAACGCACATTTGATCTTTGTTTTTTGAGACAGGGTTTCCCTGTGTAGTCCAGGCTGGTCCTGAGTTCACTGTGTAGACCAGGCTGGACTTGGACTTACAGCAATCCTGCTGTCTCAGCCTCCTGAGTGCTGGGATTACAAGCGTGCGCCACCATGTCCAGTTTATGTGGTGCTGGGAATTGAACCCAGGACCTTCTGTTTGTTAGGCAATCACCCTAATTGCGAGCTATGCCCCAGTCTGATCCAGACAGGTTTGGGAACTCACGCCCAGAACGGGCCAAGACTGCTTGTGCTTACAACGTGTGTTCTTCCCTGTGAGTTGTTCCAAAGTCCACCTGGAGGTAGACACCAGTCCACCACCTCCTCAGGGTCTGCCCTCCTCCCAACCCCCAGTCCTTTGGCTCTTACGCAGGAGGGTAGGTGGTGGCATCTCTGATTCCTTTCCAAGGCTCCAGGGGCTCTGGAGGAGCAAATCTGAGGGCACCAACAGGAGGTTTGGAGAAGGGGATTCCTAGGAAGACATGGAGGGGTGTCTTCCCTATGTGTGTCTGCTTTCCTCGGAGGGTCCCATATTTGGTGACCACCAGAGGCCTCTTGTTGTGCACAAAACCTAGAAAGAGAAGGAAAAAGATCACCTTGGTTTAGCTGCTCTGAGCCACAGACAGGACTCTGACCCACATCTGCCTCCCTCCTTCCTTCTTTCTTTCTTTTGTGGTACTGGGACTGCACCCACGGCCTTTACTCTGACCTACATCCCCATCCCTGTTTTATCGCTCATTTGCGACAGGGTCTCACTAAGTTACCAAGTTTCCCTCGCGAGGCTTGAGTTTGTGATGCTCCCAACTCAGCCTCTCAGAGTGCTGGGATTATAGGCCTGGACCAGTGACCTGATTCCAGCTGTCATTTTTCATGGCAGTCGAAAAATTTGAAGTAGTGGCCACAGCGAGGTACTCTAGAAGGCTGAGGCAGAACGACCACAAGTTTGAGCCCAGCCTGGCAACTTGATGACTTAAAGAGGCCCTGTCTGTCTCAAAATCACAAAAACAAACAAACCACAAAAAAGCTTATGCTTTTCCTAACAATTTTGGATCTGTCTACTTCTTTTTGTGCTTCTCATAGAAGGTTTTCTTTGATTATTTAAAACTTAAATGCCATGTTGGAGGGGCTGGAGGAATAGCTCAGCAGTCAGAGTGCTTGGCCTTAAAATACCAGGCAAGATCAACTGGATGTGGTGGTGCATGCTTGTAATCCCAACACTTGGGAGGCTGAGGCAGGAGGATTGCTGTGAGTTCAAGGCCAGCTTGGGCTCCATAGTGAGTTTAGGACCAGCCTGAAGTACAGAGTGAGAGCCTGTCTTCTGGGCATGGAGGTGCAAGTCTGTAATCCTAGCCCTCAGGAGGCAGAGAAAATAAATTGTAAATTTGAGGCTAGCTTGGGCTACGTAGTGAATTCAAGGTCAGATTGGACTACACAGAAGAACCCTATCACATAAACATGCATACACACACATGCCACATGCACATGCATGCACACACACAAATATGCACAATTTAAAAAATGTTTAAAAATTCTGTAATCCTAGCACTGTGGGAAGCTAAGGCAGGAACCCTGCAATTTCAAGCTCAGACTGGAATATTTAGTGACTTACCAAGAAATTGTTTCAAAATAGAAAATTAAAATAAGGGCTTGTGGTGTAGTTCAGTGGTTAAAGTGCTTACTTAACAAGTACAAGGCACTGAGTTTGACTCCCCAGTTTGACTTCACATCATAAAGAGTAGCTGAACAGGGTGGTATATACCTGTAATCCCAGTACTGGGGAGGCTACTGAGCAAGACCTTGTCTCAAAAAAGAAAAAAGTAAAGATGCAGGATGTAGCTGAGTGCAAAGGTCCTGGGCTTAATGCCCAGTACTAAATAAATAAATAAAGTTTGCTACTTTTTATTTTATTTTACTCTGTTTTTTGAGACAGGGTCTCACTCTGTAGTCCAGGCTGGTCCTGAACTCACTATGTAGTCCACACGGACCTCGAGTTCATGGCAATTCTCCTGCCTCAACCTCATGAGTGATTACAGGCATGCACTACCATGCCTAATTTTTGTGGTGCTGGGGAATCGAACTCCAGACCTTGCACTTGCTTGGCAAATGCTTTAACCATTGAACTATTCCTCTAGGCCTAAGTAAAGTTTGTTGTATGAACTGTTTCTCTGCATGTGTTTTTTTTTTTAATCTTGATTTCTGTTTGGTATTAATATGGGTACACCTTTTTCTTCTCTCTCTCTCTCTCTCTCTCTCTCTGTGTGTGTGTGTGTGTGTTACCAGTGTTTGAACCTATACATCTTCAGCATTTTTAAATTTTTTGATAGAATCTCACTAGGTCAGTAAGTTATTTAGGTGAGCTCAAACGTGGCCATCTTCCTGTCTCAGTATCCCAGCATGCTGGGGTCACAGGTAGGTGCTGTCATTACCCAGGTTTTGTTTTTGTTTTCTTTTTCTTCTTCTTTTTTTTTTTGTTTTTTTGACACAGGGTCTTTCTGTACAGTCAGGTGGGCTGAAATTTTCAGTCTCCTAAGTGCTCATGGTATAAGCATAAGAGATCACAGAATTCTGGGTAGTTGGAGCAGGCAGATTACAAATCTGAGTTTAACGTGGGTGATTTCTTGAGACCCTGAGTCAAAAAATAAAATAAAATAAAAGGCTGGTGGTTCAGTTTCAGTACTGCAGAATAAATAAATAAAAAGCATGTGAAAGAATTAAATTTTAAAATCAGAAAATATGAGCCAAAATTAGCCTGTCCTTCTTTAAAAAAAAATAACGGGCTGAGTTTCAGAGTGCTTAACTAGCAAGTACAAGGCTCTGGGTTCGATTCCCCAGCGCCGCATAAGCAGGACCCGGTGATGTTGCCCTGTATTCCTACTTGGGAGGTTGAGGCAGGAGGATTGCTGTGAGTTGGAGGCTAGCCTGGGCTAGGTAGTTTGGGACCAGTCTGGAATGTAGAGTGAGACCTTGCCTCAAAAGAAAAAAAAAAGCTAAAAATAAATAAATACAAAAGAGCTGGGTCCAGTGGCACAGGCCTGTAATCCCAGCACTCTGGAAGACTGAGGCAGAGGATTGCAAATTTGAGCCCAGACTGGGCAACTTAACATTTATCTAGACCCTGTCTCAAAACCAAGCAGATAAAATGAGCTGGGGAGGTAACATAATACAAAGACTCTGGGCTTGGTCCCCAGTACCACGCACATATACACACAATAAAAAAGAAAGCAAGGGCCGGGGGCATAGCTCATTAGTTAGAGCGCTGGCCTAGCAATCGCAAGGCTCTGGGTTTAATTCCCCAGCACCATATGAAAAGTATGCATGTGGTGACACATGCCTGTTATTCTAGCACTCTGGGAGGCAGTGGCAGGAGGATTGGCATGAGTTTGAATCCAGCTTGAGCTACATAGTGAGTTCAGGACCAGCCTAGACTACAGAGTGAGACCCTGTCTCAAAAAAAAAAAAAAAAAAAAAGAGTGAGAGAGAAAAGAATGAAAGCAAGAAAAAAAAAGAAAAAAAAGGACAGGGAGTGTAGCTCAGCAGTTAAAGCATTTGTCTAGCAAGCCTATGAACCTGGGCTTGAGTCCCCAGCACCTCATAACCAAGGCATGGAGGTACATGTCTATAATCTCCTCACTCAGGAGCCTGAGGCTAGAGGATTGAAGTCAGCCTGGACTACATAATGAGCTCAGGACCAGTCTGGACTACAGAGTGAGACCTTGCCTCAAAGAGAAAGAAAGAAAGAAAAAAATATGCAGAAATACAAGGGTCAGGTACATGTACATACGCACACATACACATGGGGTGCAGTTATATGCAGGTCACAGTGTGCCCATCTACAGCACATGCTCTTTCTCTTTCTTTTGTGGGGGCACGGGGGTCATCCTGGGGATGGAGCCCAGGCCCCCACACTGAGCTACATGATCAGTATTTTTTTTTTTTTTTTGAGACAAGGTCTTGCTCTATGGTCAAGGCTGGTCCTGAACTCATCATTGTAGCCCAGGTTGGCCATGTACTCACAGTAATCTTGCCTTAGCCTCTTAGTGTTGGAATTACAGGAATGCACCACCACGTGCTAGTGGTGCTGGGGAATAGAGCCCAGAGCCTTACACATGCTAGGCAGGAAATGCTGTAACTACTGAGGTATGCCCTCAGCCCCGACACATTTATTTACTTATTTGCTTACTTACAGACAGGGCTTTCTTTTCTCTAAAGTCCCAGCTGATCCTGAACTCACTATGTAGGCCAAGATGGCCTTGAATTCAGGCAATCTTCCTGCCTCAGCTTCCTGATTGCTGAGATGACAGGCATGTGCCACCATACCCGGCTTATGTGATGCCAGGAAATGGAACCCAGGGCCTTGTGTGTGCTAGGTGAGTGCTTTAGCCACTGAGCTACACCCCTCACTCTTTAATTTTTGATTTTGAGACAGGGTCTCACTAAATTGCTCAGGTTGCTCAAACATATGATTCTTGGGCCTCAGCTTCTCAGAGTGCTGGGGTTACAGGGCTGTGCTACTAGGCCCTGTGGCATTCACATGTTGGAAACGTGTATGCATGTACAGTACAAACATATCCACATCACAGCCAGCTCTTAGAACAGACCAAGCTGAATCCAGCTCTCTCTGGGGCGCTTTCTCCTCTCCTAGGTGCTCATCCTGTCTCACTCTGGCCACCAAGGCTTGGGAGGCCTCACATCCATTAACCCTGAAGAGTCTGTGCCCAACCCCCTTATGAAAACAGAATTATTCTCTGCCCTGTCTCTTGGAGTTCATTCTACAAAATGATGAAATCAAATCTGATCCAAATAATTATTGAACTTGGCTTTGCATTAGAATCATTTGGGGGCCAAGGGGTATAGCTCAGTAAAGTACTTGCTTAGCACGCACAGACCCTGGTTTCAATTCCCCAGCACCACATAGTTTAGTTGAGTGTGGTCCCAGCACCCAGCAGGCTAAGGCAGGACGACTACCATGAGTTCCAGGCCAGCCTGGGTTACATAGTGAGTTCAGGACTAGCCTGGACTACAGAGTGAGACTTGTATCAAAAAAAAAATCATTTGGGCCTTGTTGTAAAAATTCAAATTCCTACCCCACTCTCTGAAAATCTTAGAACTGCATCAGGAAATTAGACTTGCAAATTTCTTCGGGAGATTTTGTTGCAACTGGTTTTGGGAATAGCCTTCGGAGTTGGTTTGACAGAGCACACTCTCACATCAATTGTAGGTGGCCAAAAACACCTCACTGCCCACACCCCCAGGTCTCCCCAGGTCTTACGTAAGCAGAATCGGAACACAAGGAGGGACTATACCAGTGGCACTTTGGGTAAGGAGGTAGGTCAGCAGGGCAAAGGGCCTTCTCATGCCTTCTGTCTGTGTGCAGCTCCTTGCTGTTTCCAGACCCCTTGAAGTGACCCTGGCAGGAGCTGAGAAAGGCCCCAAGTCCCTTAAGAGGGGGTAGGCACAAGGCTGATGTCTGTCACATTACCTGGATTGGCCTTGAGTACAGGGGCCACTCATGATGCAATGGCCAGTGACTTTAACTTATTATAGCCTAGAAAGGTATTATCTTGCTTCTTTTCCCCAAAAATCAAACAAATGAAAATGGATAGAACCAGGAGGCGTTATGTAGATACAGAAAAGGAAGCTCCAAGGGGCAGGTGACTTGGCTGGGGCCACTTAGCGATATCTCACAGGAAAGCTCTACTCTAAATTATGGTCTGGCTGGGCCTAGAGGTACAGACCTGAAATCCTAGCACTATAGGAGGCTGAGGCAGGAGGGCCACCAAGTTCAAGTCCCCTCTTCAATTTAGTAATCATGTCTCAAATTAATTAAGTTCAATTAATTGGTGATAGGGTCTTGCTCTATAGTTCAGTCTGGTCCTGAACTCACTATGAAGCCCAGGCTGGCCTCAAATTCACAGCAATACTCCTTCAGCCTTCCAAATGCAGGGATTATAGGTGTGTGGTACCATACACCCTGTTATTTTCTTTTTGTTTTTGAAGTGGGATCTCCCTTTGTAGTTCAGGCTGCTCCTGAACTCATTGTGTAGCCCAAGTTGGCCTCAAACACATGGCAATTCTCCTGCCTCAGCCACCTGAGTACTGGGATTACAGGCATGCCCCACCATGCCCAGTTTACGTTGTGAAGGGGAATTGAACCCAGGGCTTCGTGCTTGCTAGGCAAGCGCTTTAAGCGCTGAGCTATGCCCCAGCTTCACCTGGCTAATTTTTGTTAGGTGCTGGGAGAGTGAACCCAGGGCCTTGCACCTAAGAGGCAAGTCCTCTAACCACTGAACCAAGTTCCAGCCCCTCAAAACTTAAACAAACAAATAGATTGAAAATGTAGTTCAATGAAAAGGCCCTGGATGGATCCCCCAGTACCACAAACAACACAAAACAAAAAGCAAACAGAGAAAAAAAAACCCCATGATCTGTTCACTCCCTGGCCCCTGGGGTCCCCTCCCTATGCAGCAGAGTGCTTTATACCCCTAAACAAGTGCTGCTGTGGAATGATCCTGATTCTATTCTGATGCACTGAAAACAGGGTCCTGCTCTATAGTCTAGGCTGCTCCTGAACTCACTATGTAGACCACGCTAGCCTCAAACTCATGGCAATCCTCCTGCTCAGAGGCCTCCAGAGTGCTAGAATTGCAGGCGTGCACCTGTCTGTCTGGTTTATGTGGTGCTGTGAAAATGAACCCAGGGTCTTGTGCTTGCTAGGCAAGCACTCTAACTGCTGAGCTACACCCCCAGCCCTGGAAATGTCTTTTATACCTGGGAACAAGCAAAGTAAATATCCAATAAAAATCCAACTCTTGTGAGGCTGAGGCAGGAGAATTGCCATGAGTTTGAGGCTCATCTGGGCTACATAGTGAGTTCAGGACCAGTCTGGACTACAGAGTGAAAACCTGTCTTACAAAACAAAACAAAACAAAGCACAATACCAGTTCTCCCTCCTTAAGTTGTAAGTTGCCCAGGCTGGGCTCCAAACTTGTGTTCCCCCTACCTCAGCCTCCCAGACCGCTTGGGCCATGGACACATACCAGCACACCACATTTTAATACTAATTCAAAAGAGAAAGACACCAGGGAGAAATACACAAGTGGGAAAGAGGGGAGAGGGGGCAGAAACGAGACTTGTGCTGCGGGGAAGGCAGGCAGGGCGGAGGAAGAGCCGGAGGGACGTGGACCTGCCATATTCTCAGGTCCCTCCACCAGTCCTGGGAGGTGGAGGACTCACTCTCTGCCTTGCAAAGCTTCCCGTGCGGCTCAGAGAGACCGAAGGACTTGTCCAGACTCGCAGTTGGTGGGTGGAGTGCAACGCTCCACCTGCCTGGACCTTGACTGAGTACTCCTGCCCTGCCATCCCAGGAGAGGCTGAGATGGGGCCTCCCGGCCCCCTTATGAAGGGCCGAGGGTCTTACCCGAAGCTGTTGGCACCATCAGGCAGAAGGCGAGGCTCCAGGCCAGAATCCATCTCGTGCCGTGGCCAGCTCCTGCCACAGGCTGGAGGGATGTGAACATGCTGGTGGTAGTGGTGACAGCAGCGTGGAAGTGCCAGAAGTCCCACTTTTATCTGCTCTCGGTCCCCATTGGCAGGTTCTGGAGCGGAGGAGTGGTGACCAGCTTCTGACCAGCCCACAACCTTGTCTCTGCCTTTGGGTGACAGATCACTAGAGATGGTTTTGGCTATTCAAATGGACTGACCCACCTGCAATCCCTGCCCAGTTTGCTCATCTGCACAATGACTGAGTCGGGCTAGTGTGAGTCAAGCCCTGAGCACACAGTAGGGACCAAAATTGGAGCAGAGCACTGGGTCACTTTGTCGCTCAGTCCTTAAGTTCCCTACCTGTAGATTTAAGGGCCTTGGGCCTCCCTGCTCCCTTTTGTTTTCTTCAGATTTCGTAAGTGCTCTGCTGCCCTGACTCTCTCGGCCAAGGTCACCACAGAGCAGCAGGCTCTGCATCCGGTATAGGAGGTGACATGTCAGTGCGGTAGCTGGGCTCATGGGCTCACAGTCCAGCTGAGAGATCCAGACCTGAAAGAGGCCTGAAGAGAGAGGCTGGGAAGGGCACTGGGGGAGCCCTGGCCAGATGTGAGAAGATCCCCCACCCCTGCAAAAAATACATATGTACGCTTGCTTAGCAAGTGCTAAGTCAAGCGCTAAGTACCCGAGTTCGATTCCCCAGCACCACATAAACTGGGTGTGGTGGCACAAGCCTGTAATCCCAGCACTAGGGAGACTGAGACAGGCTGATTGCCCTGAGTCCAAGGCCAGCCTGGGCTCCATAGTGAGCTCAGGACCAGCCTGGGCTACAGAGCGGGACCCTGTCTCAAAAAATAAAAAAAAAACCATATGTATGTATTATTGTGGCACTGTGGATCAAGCTCAGAGACTTCCAGGCTGGGTTTGAACTTTGATCCTCCTGCCTAGGCCTCTCAGAGTGCTGGCATTACAGCTACTACATCTGGCTGAAAATACCTAACCTCCAAAGTAGAGGATATGGAGGAGTCAGTCTGGCAAAGGAAGATCAGACCTTCCTGAAGTTTGGAACCTGAGGAACAGACTGAGGAGGAAAAGGGGATCAAAGAAAAGCTCCGGCAAAGCCCCCAAGGCACAGGCCTGTGATTCCAGCACTCTGGGAGGCAGGGGGAGGAGGATCACAATTTTGAGCTCAGCTTGGGCAATTTAGCCCCTTAGTCAAACTCTGCCTCAATATAAAAAATAAACATGGGCTAGGAATGTAGCTCAGCATGGAGATCCTGGGCTTGATCCTTAGTATCATAAGAAAGAAAGAAGGAAAGAAAGAAAGAAAGAAAGAAAGAAAGAAAGAAAGAGAGAAAGAGAGAAAGGAAGGAAGGAAGGAAGGAAGGAAGGAAAGAAGGAAGGAAGGAAGGAAGATATCTCCTCCAACTCCTTCCTAGCAACATTATAACTTCTTTTCAAGCTTAAAGTCTAAGGAGCTTAATAATTATAATAATAATTATAGATAAGTTTCTCTATCATCCCTAGAAAATTTTCATGTGGCTTTGAGACTTCAGGACTGCTGTCCGAGGGTTTAGGGTGGTGTACTCCTTGGCTGTGGGTAAAGTAGATGTCCTCATCTGGTGGCAACCAGGCAAATGTCACAACTCTTGTAAAGTCATTGAGCACATGGAGCAAGAGCCCTAAGCTGCCTTCATCCTTTGACCCAGAAGCTCAGCCTGAGAGATGTCCAAAGCACACAAGAGATTGTTTACAGGATAAGCATCTAACGCCATGTTTGTTAAGAGCCACACTCCAGAAACCCGGGGAAATCCATAGGCCTTGGAGTGGCTATTAACATGTCTCACAGCTTCTACAGCAGCAGCTGGCTTAGTGTGGTGGTTCTGAGCCAGGATCCCTTAGCCTGAATCCCAGCACTGTCACTCAGTAGCTTTGTGACCTTGGGCAAAGCCCTTAATTTCTCTTAATCTCCGTTTCTCCATCTGTAAACTTAGCATAAGAATCTTTATGGATCTCCCAGGATTATGAAGAGAGTTGAGTGGAGCAGGTTGGGCTTAGTGGCACAAGCCTGCAGTCCCAGGACTTCGGAAGGCTGAGGCAAGAGGAGCAATTGCAGATTTGAGCTGACCTGGTTAATTTATAGATTTAGCAAGATCCTATGACAAAATGTAAAATAGGGCAGTGAAGGCACACACCTTGCAAGCGCAAGACCCTGCATTGATTTCCCAGCACACCTGTAATCCCAGCACTCGGGAGGCTGAGGCAGGAGGACTGCCGTGAGTCCAAGGCCAGCCTGGGCTCCACAGTGAGTTCAGAACCAGTCTTGGATACAGAGTGAGACCCTGTCTCAAAAAAAGTAAAATAATAATAAAAATTAGTAGGACTGGAAGAACAGTGCAGCGGTTAGAGAGCTTGCCTTGATTCTCCAGCACCATGAATGTTAAATATGGTGCTGTCTGTAATCCCAGCCAGCACTCTGGAGGCTGATCCAGGAGGATTACTGTGTTTGAGGCTAGCAGGGACTCCACAGTGAGTTCAGGACCAGTCTGGACTACAGAGTGAGACCATGACTCAAAAAAAAAAAAAAAAAAAAAAAAAAAAAAAAAAAAAAAAAAAAAAAAAAAAAAAAAAAAAAAAAAAAAAAAAAAAGAAAAAGAAAAAGAAAGGATGGGGTGCTGGAAATATAGCTCAGTATGGGGGCCCTGGGTTTAATCCCTAGTACCTTAAAAAAGAAGGGAAAAGAAAAAAAGAAAGTATATGTCCAAATACTCCAAGATGTCTAAAGGAAGCCAGGCATGGTTGGGCGTGTGATCCCAGCACTTGGGAGGCTGAGGCAGCAGGATTGCTGTGACAGCAACACACGGGCAGAAGAGATGCCAAAATATTATCTAACGTGGTTAGCTTGTTGTTTTAGGGTAACCAGCGATCTTGATTTTCTTTCATTATTATTATTGTGTGTGTGTTTGTGTATGTGTGCAGTACTGGGGATTGAACCCAGGGCCTTCCTGATGAGCTACATCTTTAGCACACCACACCCCCTCCTTTTTTTGAGACAGGGTCTCACTGTAGTCCAGGCTGGTCTTGAACTCACTATGTAGCTCAGGCTGGCCTCAGACTCACAGCAATCCTACCTCAGCCTCCCAAGTGCCGAGTTTGCAGGCGTGTGCCATCACACTCGCCCTTCCCCCCGCCCTCCCCCCCCCATTTTTTTTTTTACTTCTGAGACAGGGTCTTGCTGGTCGCTAAATTTCCCAGTATGGGCTCAAACTTCAGATCCTCCTGTTTCAGCTTCTCAGAGTGCTGGAATTACAAGCCTGCACCACCAAGCCCCAGAAGAGCTCTTTTTTTTTTTTTTTTCTCATTTATTTAGAGACAGAATCTCAAGGCAATCCTCCTGTCTCGGCCTATAAGTGCTGGTAGGCATGCACCACCATGCCCAGTTTATTTGATGTTGGGGAACTGACCACAGCTAGCAAGTGCTTTTTAACTGCTGAGGCCTTAGCAGCCCCCCGCCCCCACCTTTTCCCAAAGATCCAGTCAAGGGCCTTTGCACTGAGCTATATCCCCAGCCCATTTTTTAGTTTTTTATTTTGAGACAAGGTCTCATGAAGTCATTAAATTGCCCCAGGCTGGCCTCAAACTTGGGATCTTCCTGCCTCAGCCTCCCAGAGTGTTGAGATTACAGGCCTGCACTGTAGACCCATTCCAGGGTGCTAGGATTCCAGCTCATCCTGGCTTTCTTAGAGCTGATTATTACCTCTAAGATAAAGGTGCAGCAGGTCACCTGGCTGACCTGGCTGCCTATTCAGTATCCCCTAGGTCCCATATGCACACTGCATGGGGCTGTATGTAACCTGGACACCCAGTCAAGGTCCTGGCCTGACACAGCTGCTTTCCATGTAGGCCAGGTGAAAGGTTGCTATTTCCCTGGGGAAAGGTGGGACGAGTGGGACCAGCTGCTGGCAAGATTCCCTCTCAAGGCCCACACAGAACTGGCCAAGGAGCTGCCTTCTGGGTGGGGAGATCCGAGGCTGATGAGTGAGCCCATCAAGTTGTGTGCCTTCTCCGCCGCTCCCTTTCCCTGCCCTCCACTCCCCAGGCAGGCCCGTGCTTTGGGTGACTCCAGAGCACTTGATGCGTGTGGTTGGGATAATTTTGTAGGGATCCTGAGCATCCGAAAAAAAAAAAAAGAAACCTCCTCATCTCCTGTGGGCTGAGTTGCATGCTACTCGTGATGTGGTCGTAGAGGCACCCGGCAGAGGCACCCCATAGAGGCACCCGGCAGAATGAGGCAGTGAGGAGAGACGAGCGGCACATGGAAGGCCCTCCCCCCGGAGCTCTTCCATTCTCTCACTGATAACTCTAAGTCCTACACTGATTGCAAGCCCTCTACCAACATCCATTAAGGAAAAATTAAGCAGGCTGGGTGTATGTCCAATGGTTACATCCCTTGCCTAGAGTTCTCAGAGCCCTGGGCTCGATTCTCCAGCACCACGTAAAAATTCGCAAAGCATGGTGGCACATGCCTGTAATCCCAGCACTCTGGGAGGCTGAGGCAAGAGAATTGTGGCGAGTTCGAAGCCAGCCCTGGGCAATGTAGTGAGTTCAGGACCATCTGGACTACAGAACAAGAGCCTGTGTCAAAAATAAAATAAAAGACTGATGCTCGCCTATAATCTCAGGACTCCAGAGGCTGAAGCAGAAGGATTGCCATGTGTTTGAGGCCAGCCTGGGCTACATAGTTCAGGACTGGCCTGGAATACAGAAAGAGAGCCTGTCTCAAAAAATTAATTGATTAACAAGAGCTACAATAAAGTAATGTGGTCTGGGGGGCATAGCTCAGTGGTTAAATCACTTGCCCAGAAAGTACAAGGCCCTAGGTTTGATTTTGATTTTCCCCTCTCCCCACATAAACTGAATGTAGTAGCATATCCCTGTAATCCCAGCACTCAGGAGGCTGAGGCAGGAGGATTGCTGTGAGTTTGAGGCTAGCCTGGGCTACATAGTGAGTTTAGGACCAATCTGTTCTACAGAGTGAGACCCTGTCTCCAAAGATACACACACACACGCACACACACACACACACACACACACACACACACACACACACACAGGCTGAAGGAATACCACAGCAATTAGAGCACTTGCCTCAAGCAAGCACAAGGCCCTGAGTTCTATTACCCAGCACCACATAAACTGAGTGTGGTAGTGCATACCTACAATCCCAACACTCAGGAGGCTGAGACAGGAAGACTGCTGTTAACTACATAGTGAGTACAGGACCAGCCTAGACTACAGAGCAAGACTGTTCCTCAAAACAAAACACAAAACACAAAGCACAAAACAAACAACAAATATCCTCCCCCTCCATCCTCCAAAAAACCCCAAACCTAAACTAGGCCTGGTGGTAATCCCCAGCACTTTGCGATGCTGAACCAGGAGAACAGCAAATTGGAACCCAGTCCGGGCAACTTAGCCTAACCCTGTATGAAATCAATAATAAAAAGGGACTGGGGATGTAGCTCAGAGTGAAGGCCTTGTGTTCAATCCCCAGTACTGAGAAAAAAAGACAAGGAAATGAAAGAACTTTAAAAAAAGCCCCTAGCACTCTAAAAGGCTGAAGCAGGAAGATCATAATTCAAGTCCATGTTGGGCAATCTATCAATCAATCTACTTATTTATTTATTTATGTTTTTGAGATAGGGTCTTGCTCTGCAGTCCAGGCTAGTCCTGAACTCACTATGTAGCCCAGTCTGGCCTTGAACTTAAGCAATCCTCCTGCCTCATCCTCCTGAGTGCTGGGATTACAAGCATGCACCACCATGCCCAGCTTATGTTGCGCTGAGCAATCAGAATCGAACTGAGGGTCTTGGGCTCACTAGGCAAGCTCTTTAACCACTGAGCTATCTCTGTAACTCTAATTTAGTGATTTAGTGAGATCCCATCACAAATTTAAAAAAAGAAAGAAAGGGTACAGCAGCACAACTAACCATAGCCAAATCATGGAAGATGTAGAAATATCCACCAGCAGACCAGTAGCTACAAAAACTGTCATACATGTGCACAATGAAGTACCGCTCTTCCACAAAGACAGACAGAGTTGAGGCTTTTGGAGGTAAATGGACGGAACTTGAGACCATCATGCTTAGTGAAGTGAGTCAGACACAGAAAGTTAAATATCTCATGGTTTATCTAGTGTGAGAAACCCAGAATACAGGCATTTTATAGAACCAGATAAACGTGACAGTGGGAGTCAGGAGGAGTGAGGGAGTGCCAAAAAGGGGGAGGGGAAAGAATTGTAATATTGACACGGTGATATGTATATGCACAAAATACTCGAGCTCAGTGTGACCATTGTGTATTTCATATACATACTAATAAAAATGGGGGAAGAATGGATGGGGATGTGACTTATTGTGAAGGCTCTGAGTTCAACCCCTGCTACTACACAATACAACACAACACAAAACAACTCCATAACAACAGTAACAAAAGCAAGCCAGCTGATCAGTTGGGGTGTTAGTTTTCCTGGGTCTCTTGGTAGAATTTTCTTGAAAAGGTTCCTGAGCTTCTTGGCTAATCAAAGGGGAGCAGGCAATGCTGTAGGATGGGCTTTGACTTCAGAGTCTGACAGATGTGGATTCCAGTCTGACTTAGTCACCCACTGTTCATGTGTCATAGAGTTTTCTTCTGAGCCTCAATGGTCCTGACAGGAGACAAACAAAAGCCTGGCCCTTAACCTGTTACTCATTACAAGCATGATTTATGTTTTCTTCTGAGGGAGTCAGGGACTTAAAACTGTTTTTTTTTTTCCTCTAATAAAACAGTGACTCTTCATTTGGATTTACAGATGTCCAGTAGACAAAAGAAGAATGAAGCTTGACCTTTGTGTGTCACTTTAAAACTCTGGGTCAGAACTCTGCTCAGCTCTGGGTAGAGGCATAGCAATCACTTAGGGAGTGTTTTTTTTTTTTTTTGATACAAGGTCTCACTCTGTATTCCAGGTAGGTCCTGAACTCACCATGGAGCCCTGGCTGGCCTTGAACTCACAGCAATTTTCCTGTCTTAGCTTTGCAAGTACTGGGATTACAGGCATGTGCCACCATGTCTGGTTAAAGAGTATCTAGCTAGAAGTTGGAAAAAAAGATGACCAGCCCTCAATCTCTCTCTCTCTCTCTCTCTCTCTCTCTCTCTCTCTCTCTCTCTCTCTCTTTCTCCCCCCTCTCTCTGAGATAGGGTCTTGCTCTGTAGCTCTGTCCAGGCTGGACCTGAACTCACTCTATCACCCAGGTTGGCCTCAAACCAAGGCAATACTCTTGCCTTAGCCACCTGAGTACTGGGATTATATGTGTGTGCGACTACAACTGGCCTCCTAAATTTATACAACCTATGTCCTTCTTCTCCAAGACTGAGAACACTATGATAAAAGATTCACAGGGACATTCAACTATGCCCAGAGGTCTCCAGTCACTACCCTTAACGTAGCATCACCTTGGATTCTAACAGAACTTCTACAAGATCGAGATTGCCCCAGATAGAAACAATGCTCACAGAGAGAAGCTTGGGAACACCATCTTGCAAAAGAAGAACTGAGATAATTACCAACTAGATGCTGGATAATGATCACCCCAGCCAACCTGGAAAACCTGGCCTCATTCTTTTGTGAATGGGCCAGGCTTGCTCCAGCTGAGCTGTGTCCCATCACCTCCTCAAGAAGAAGTCCCTTTCCCATTTTCTCTTTCACATTATGCTACATCCCTAGCCCATCTTTTTTGGCTTTGATTTAGAGACATTTGGCTCATTTCTCTTACTTTCTAATTCTGCCTGATAGAACTGCTTACATCTATCACTGATACAGTTGGAATGCTTTTCTTCCTTCCTTCCTTCCTTCCTTCCTTCCTTCCTTCCTTCCTTCCTTCTTTTCTTCTTTCTTTCTTTCCTTCCTTCCTTCTTTCTTTCTTTTCTTCCATTTTCTGTACTCAAATGTAACCCAAACTGGTCTCAAATAAAGGGCAGTTCTGCCTCAGCCTCCTGAGTGCTGGGGTTATAGGCATGTGCCCCCTTACCCAGCTGCTGAATGTTTTTGTGTAGCAAGAGTCAACCAACTTAATCAATGGAGGAGCAAGTTGAGGTTCTGTATCCCTTTTTGGGAATCCTCCTCACACTCCACCAGCTTATAATCCCACCTATAAAATGGAAGCACCAATGGAGTGGTGCAGGTCTATAATCCCAGGACTCTGGAAGGCTGAGGCGGGAGAATTGCAAATTCAAGCCCAGCCTGAACAATTTATTATGATTTTTAAGAACAAGGTCCTGTTGTGTAATCTAGGCTGGTCCTGAACTCATTATAGAGCTCAGGCTAGCCTCAAACTCACAGCGATCATTCTGCCTCAGCCTCCAGGGTGCTGGGACTACAAGCATGCCCCATCACGCCCAGCTTCAGCCTGGACAATTTAACAAGACCCTGTCTCAAAACCAAAAGTAGCTGTGTGTGGTGGCACATGCCTATAATCCCAGTATTCAAGAGGCTGAGGTAGGAGAAGTGCTGTGAGTCTGAGGCCACCTTGGGCTATCTAGGGATTCAGAACCAGCATGGACTACAGAGCGAGACCCTGTGTCAAAAAAAAATCAAAACTAAAAATGGTCTGAAATGTAGCTAAGTATGAAGGTTCTGGGTTCTCCCTTCAGTAACACACACACACACACACACACACACACACACACACACATGTACACACACAGTGAGTGAGAGAGGGAGAGAGAGAAAGGTGTGTTTGTGTGTGTTTGTGAGAGAGAGAGAGAGAGAGAGAGAGAGAGAGAGAGAGAGAGGGAGAGAGAGAGGAACCGACTAGCAGCAGCTAATTCTGAGGGTCACTATGAGGATTAGACAAATGTACTGGGCAAAACCACGCTGGCCTCAGCAGTTCATACTGATGAGGTAGGGCCTGGGTTTGCCCTTTGCAGAACAAAGGAATGAGGCAGCATGGCCTTCTCCATGTGCAGGCATTGCAACCGTGCCAGTAGCAAGGCGCCAAGCATGCATGTGCACTCTAACGCTACCTTGTAACCTCGAGCACCACCTTGTTGCTTCAATGTCACTGCCTGGCAACTTTAAAGCACCCACTCACCATTACTGTAACCATATAGGGAAGGCAAAGGGGTCAGAACTATTCATAGGAGGGAGTCTTCTGTTGTTCTGGGCTCAGCTTCTGGATATCAATCTGCTGGGTAGGGGCTGGCATTAATAAAATCTGTTTCCTACTTGAATCTCCCATTTCTCTGAGTCACTACCAAAGTATCCCAGTTCTCTGAGGATCCTGCAGCACTGATACTCTGATGTGTCTGTATCTGTGTTTGTGACCCTTTTACTATTTATTTTTGTGGTAGTAGGGATGGAACCCAGGACCTTCACACTCAGCTACATCCCGAGCCCACTCTTTCATTTTGATTTGGAGACAGGGTCTTGTTAATTTGCTAAGTTTCCTGGGCTGGGCTCAAGCTTGTGATCCTCCCGTCTCAGCCTCGCAGAGTGCTGGCATTTCTTAGCACTGCTCCCCAGGATGTGCCCGAGATCCAGGTGTGTCTCCAGCTAGCCACACAGGGACCAGGCCGTGGCCCTGTACAATGGTGGTGCTGGGATCCCAGGCATGCGTGAGTGGCAGGGAGGCTGGGAAAGGCCAAGAGTTTTGCCATGTTATGGCAGGAGGGTCACTGAGTGTCTTAGTTATTTATTTGTTGCTGGGACAGAATACCTTACATCCACAATTTACAGGAGGGAAGATTTATTTTAGCTCACAGTTTCAGAAGGTCACAGTCCATGTATGGGTCGCTGGCAATTGTGGAAACATGTGGTAGGAGCTTGTTGTAGAAAAGCTCTTGAAGGCATGGCGGACAGAAAGCCAAGCCAGGGAGGAAGGGCAGGGCCAGTATACGACCTTCCAGGACATGTCCTGTGATCTGCAGGTCTGTGTTCTACCTCTTCCAGGTGAAGCCCTAGTGATCCTTGCCTGCTGGGTCACATGCCCAGTAATCCATGATGCATTGGTAATCTACCACATGCCCGCGCTCCATAACATCTAAATACCTGAGGCTTTTGGGGAACATTCCAGAACCAAATCATAACCCTGAAGGGCAGAGGGAGCCTGACGCAGACCTGCCCATGACACAGTGAAGCAAGTTGCTCACAGGTCTTGAGTCAGGAGCACTGTGTATACCAGCCACTCCGGGGCCACAGTCCAGGCCAAGGACAGAGGGGCTCTTGAGGCACCCGAGTGAGAGCACTGCTGGCTCCTGTCTCTCTGTCTGGCCTGAAGCCATCACCTTGTGGAATTCCTTTTTTTTGGGGCTTCCCTTGCCGACCTCATTGTTTGTAGAATCCCAGATCCCAACAGGCCTGTAATCCCAGAACTCTGAGGCTGAGGCCAGAGGATCACAAATTCAAGCCTGGCCAGGCCAACTTGGCAAATTGGTGAAATCTTGTCTCAAAATCGAAATCAAAAAAATAGGCTGGGATGTAGCTCAGTATGAAGGCCCTGGGTTCCATTCCTAACAATGTTAAAAACAACAACAACAACAAAAATTTCAGATCCTTACTTAAGTCAGACCTGAGACCCAAATTCAGCATTTAGAAAGCCTAGTCCAGGGGGCTGGAGGAAAGCACTCTGGAGGCTGAGACAGGAGGACTGCTGTGAGTCTAAGGTCAGTCTGGGCTCTATAGTGAGCTCAGGAACAGCCTGGGCTACAAAATGAGACCCTGTCTCAAAAAAACAAAACAAAACAAACAAACAAACAAACAAAAAACAATAAAAACCTAATGCAGACATGAGTTACATTCTAAAGGGGGGCTTTTGTCATTTGGAGGTCAGAAGACCCAGGTCTACATTCTAACTTTGTCCTTACTCTCTCTCTGGCCTTAGGTAAGGGAGCACTTCCCCTCTAATAGTCAGGTGTTATTTATTCGTTTACTTTTTGAGGCAGAATATTGTTCTGCAGGCTAGGTTAACCCTGAACTTACTAGGTAGCCCAGCTGACCTTGAATTTGCAGTAATCCTCCTGAGACCTCGAGTGCTGAGATTACAGGTGCGAGCCACTATGCCTGGCCCTTGCAATTTGAAATCTGCGCTCTCAACTACCTGTTTGATTCATTTTCATGGATATTTCCCAGGCTTCTTTTTTTTTTTTCTTTTGAAACAGACCAGGCTGGTCCTGAACTCACTCTGTAGCCCAGACTGACCTCATCTCATGCAATCCTCTTGCCTTGACCTCCTGAGTATTGGGATTACAGGTGTGTGCTACCACATCCGGCTTATGTGGTGGTGGAGAATCAAACCCGGGGCCTGGTACTTGTTAGGCAAGTGCTTTGACTGCTCAGCTGAGCTAAGTCTTTAGCCCATGTGTGCACTTGTTTTTTTCTTTTGAGACAGTGTCTTGTTCTATAGCCCAGGCTGGCCTCAACCTTGCAGCAATCTTCCCATCTCAGCCTTCTGAGCCATGTGTGTACTTTTGAAGTTTTATTGAGAACTTCTCCTTCATATATATATATATATATATATATATATATATATATATACATATACATACATACAGATGAGCCTGGGCTGGTCCTGAACCTACTATGAAGCTCAGGCTGACCTCGTATGTTGGTAATTCTTCTATCTCAGGCTCCTGAGTGCTGGGATTACAGGCGTGTGCCACTATACTCAGTTTATGTGGTGCTGGGGAATCAAACTCAGGGCCTTGTGCTTTCTAGGCAAGTCCCCTAATCATTGCGCTATTCCTCTAGCATTAGGGCATACTTTTGAATGTTTTCTTTATTTATTTATGCGACAGGATCTCTGTAGTCCAGGCTGGTCCTGAACTCCCTATGGAGCCCAGGCTGGCCTTGAATTCAATGCAACCCTCCTGTCTCAGGCTCCAGAATGCTGAGATTACAGTCATGTGCCACCATGCCCAGCTTATGTGGTGCCAAGGAATTGAACTCAGAGCCTGAGCTTGCTAGGCAGGTGTTTTACCACTGAGGTATGCCTCCATCTTTCCTTCCTTTTCTTTTCTTTTTTCTTTTCCTTTTCCTTTTTTTTTTGAGACATGGTCTTGCACTGTAGTGTAGGCTGGTCTTGAATTTACTGTGTGGCTCAAGCTCATGCTGCCTGAAACTTATGGTAATCGACCTACCTCAGCCTCCTGAGGGATTATGGCGTGTGCCGCCATGCCCAGCTTGTACTTTTGAGTGTATGCACCTCCACTGCCATCTCAGCAGGGCCCACATTCTCTTAGTGCATTTGAAATGTCCTGGCGCCTCTCTGGTCCATCTAATGAGGGTCCATGCTTCCTTTGAGTGTGTATTTTAGAAATTTTGTCTATTCAATAATTAATCTTTCTGGAGCATTGTACTGATGAGTCCTGAAAATACTTCTGCAATGTGAGTCAGCAGCCCATTCCACGGGCAGGGTGGGCCTGGGTTCCCATGCTGGTTCTAGGGGACATCTGCATCCTACCCCATGACAACTACCATTACTCCTATTTCATAGATCAAAGAACTAACTGGGAGTGGTGCTGGTGCATGCCTAATAGTCCCAGCACTTGGGAGGCTGAGACAGGAAGATTGCCTGGAGTTTGAGACCAGCCTGGACTAAAAAGGGAGTTCAGGACCAGCCTAGACTACAGAGTGAGACCCCCACCCCTCCAAAAAAAAGTGAGAAAGCTGAACAACAACACAAAGGATAAGGAACATGCCCAGGTAGCCGGGGTACAGGCCTGTTATCCCCGGACCCTGGAAGGCTAAGGCAAGAGGAATAAAAGTTTGAGTCGGTTTTGGAAAATACAGTGTCTTCTTGAAACTCTTTTTCAAACTAACAGGGTCTTGCTCTGCAGCCCAGACTGGGCCTGAACTCACTATGGAGTCCAGGCTGGCCTTGGACTCACAGCAATCCTGTCTCAACCTCTTGAGTGCTGGGATTAGAGGCGTGCGCCACCACACCCAATTTATGTGGTGCTGGGGAACTGAACTTGAGTACTTGAAGCTTGCCAGAAAGCACTTTAACCACTGAGCTATTCTTCTAGTTCCTGTTAAGAAAGAAAGAAAGAAAGCATGGTGCTGCTCACTTGTAAACCCAGTCCTCAGGAGGCTGAGGCAGGCAGATTGCTGGGAGTTCAGGACCAGCCTGGACTACAGAGCAAGATCCAGTCAAAAAAAAAAAAAAAAAAAAAAGAGGGTCTAGGGATGTAGCTCAGCGTTTACATTATAAGATCCTGGGTCTTATTACCCACCACCACATAAAATTTAGCTGGGCATAGTGGCACCTGCCTTTCATCCCAGCACTCCAGAGGCTGAGGCAGGAGGATTGCCTTGAGTTCAAGACCAGGCTCAGCTACATAGTGACCAGCCTGAACTACTGAGGTTTTGTCTCAAAAAAAATAAATAAATAAATAAAGGGGCTGATTCTCAGTTCAGTGCAAAGTCCCTGGTTTCAATTTTTAGTACTAAGAAGGAAAAAACAAGCAACAACAACAAAAAACCCAAAAACAAACAACGAAAAAAATAACTTGAACATCCACTAATTGGAGGAGTTGGACTAGAACCCTACCGATAAGCATCTGCTGAGGTGTGTGACCAAGCCAGGCCTAGTGTGCACATGCTGGTACACCTCGACTAGGAGTATCTGGTAGGCCTTTGTCCTGGTGCCGAGGTCCAGGACAGGTCCGACCCCGCAGCGCCCCCTGGCGCTCACTTCTCCACACTGCCTCTCCTGTGGCTCTTGCCATGCGGAGGCTACTTGGGCTCCTTGCAAGGGACACAGCTCTGACTCCGTGGCTTGTCCTTCAGCTTGGTGGCTGCTGGGTCCTTGCAGCAGGTAGGTCCGCACTTCAGGAAAGACGCGGCAGGCAGAAGAGAGAGGTGAGCCTCGTCAGTGGCCCAGATCAGATGGTCTGACCCATTCCCCAGGGACCGCTGGCGATGGTGACAGCAGAATCGATGATCGCCCCCTTCCATGGCTGCGGCCCTAAGTTTACGGCTCACTCCTTAAGAAAAAGGCCTCTTTGCACGGAAGCGGACCCGGGGTCCAGCCCGAGCGCCCCCTGCCGGCCGTCACGAGGGCTGCCCTGGGGAGTTCTCCTGCCTGCTAGTGTTGTGTCCTCAGGCGTCAGGTGTGACATGCTAAGTCAAGAGTGCCCTGTCTCTCCCTCTGACCTCGCCTGTGTTCCCGGCCCCATCCGAAGACTCCCTTCCGTGTGACAAATCTGTACATGTCATCCCGGGTTAAGACATTTGCAGGGCCGAACACGGTGGCATGAGCCTCTGGTTCCAGCTACTAGGAAAGATCACTCAAGCCAGGGGGTCAAGGCCGGTGGCAATATAGTCAGAGCCTGTGCCGAGAGGAATAAAAACAAAGCAAAACAAACCCCACCGCCCCCCAAGCTCCCCCAGCTTTTTTCTCTCTCCTTTCAACTTCATTGTCTTCAGGTCCACGTGCCCTGTTACAGCGGTATCCCTAGCTGACCCTCCAGCGTACAGAACCGCATGTCCTCGGGACATTCCGGGACGTTCCATCCCCCGGGCCTTTGCTCCTTGATCCTGCTGTCCCCTGGGATGGGAAGCCCTTTCCCTGCTTCCTACCTCTCCAGTCCATTACTGTAGCGAGTTCATTTGAGTGACCTCTACTTGTCCTTCAGGTCCCTTCTTATTATATGTATCTCTCTTTCTCAGTCCTGCATCTCTCAGATGGTCTAAGCCTCAGTGTCTTTTTTTAGGGGGTGGGGGGTGGGTGACATTAGGGATTGAGCCCAGGGCATTGCCAGCCCATTTTTGAGACAAGGTCTCACTTTGTAGTTGAGGCAGATCCTGAACTCACTATGTAGTTCAGTGTCCGGGCCCGCCAGACAGTTCAACGAGGACCTGCGAGGCGGGGGGTGAGGATGAGAAGGGACAAGAGACACGAAGGAGGGAGACAAGACAGGCTTTCTGATCAAGTCTCAAAGTTTATTATTTCCAACAGGCTTATATAGGATCAAAAGAAACAATGTACTTTTCCATGGCACCTGTTTGCACAATCAATTAAACTGCCCCAAAACCTCAGGCATATGTTATTGATAAAAGAAGGAAGTAAGTTACAGAAAAACAGGCTACAGAGAAACAGACTTTCTGTTCTAACAGTTCTTTCTGCCCCAACAGTTCTTTTAGGGTAAGCATGCAAGAGGTCAAAGCATTGTTTCATTCCAGTAACAGGCCTTAAAGATTTTGTGTGTGTGTTCAGAAATTCTTGCGCTTGGTGGCTTCCCACAGTTCAGGTGGGCCTTGAACTCACAGTAATCCTCCTACTTTTGCCTCCCAAATGCTGGGATTACAGGCGAGCACCACCGTGCCCAGTTTATGTAGTGCTGGGGTATTGAACTCAGGGCCTTGTGCTTGCTAGGCAGGTACTTTAAGTGCTGTGCTATTCCTTCTGTCCAGTTTTAATTTTAATTTTGATTTTTAAAATTTATTTTATTTTATTTTTTACATTTTGATTTTGAGTTAAGGTCTTGCTAAGTCATTAGGTTGCCCAGGCTGGACTCAGGTTTGAGATTCTCTTGCCTCAGCCTCCCAGAGTGCTGGGATTACTGGTCTGTACTGCCTATCCTGGCAACTTTTATTTATTTATTTTTTTTTGAGACAGGGTCTCACTCTGTAGACCAGGATGGTCCTGAACTCACTATGTAGCCCAGCGAACCTTAAACTCATGGCAATTCTCCTGCCTCAGCCTCCCTACTTCTGGGATTATAGGTGTGCACCATCACAATCAGCTAATTTTATGTGGTGTTGAGGAATTGAACCCAGGGTCTTGTGTATGCTAGGAAAACATTTGAACCATTGAGATACACTCCTAGAGCCCCTCCACCCATTTCTTGAGGATTTTGCTATGTAGTTTAGGCTGGGTTTGAGTTTACTTTGTAGCCCAGGCTGGCTTTGAACTCACGACTTTCCTAAGGAGCCCCTTGAGTGCTGTAATTACAGATGTGTGGCACCACACCTGGCTTCTCACAGCTCAGCATATCCCAGAACTACACTGTGGGGACTATTTCCTTGTCAGGCTCTGCCACCTTCCCTGGTATATGGAAGGGCATGTTCAATGCCATGTGAAGACTTGAACTAAAGGGAACAGAAAGCCAAAAGGCGTTTTGGGTACGGGAGTGACGTGACTCAGAGCCCCTCTGGCTTCATTACCATGCCCCTCGCTCCTGCCCCAAATGGACTTCCCAGAATGTAATTGTCCCCAGTTGAAAATGCTTTTCATGTACCCCTCAGAAGCCAGGAGCTTAGTCTGACCAAGGGAGGGTGTGTGTGGCATGGAGTTAGCAGGGTAGGATGGACGTAAGGGAGGATATTGGCAAGTGCATCAAAATCCAGATTTGAGGGTGCCCTAGAGTTTGAATCCGGGGCCTCACATGCTAGGCAAGGGCTCTAGCACTAAGCTACATCTCTACCTTCAATATCCAGATGTTTTAACAAGATAGTTCACTGGTTCTCAAAAATAAATGTTAGCCAGGCCCAGTGGTGCAGGACCCAAGCAGTCTGGGAGGCTGAGGCAGGAGATTGCAAGTGAGAGCCCAGGCTGGGCAATTGAGTGATTTAGTGAGACCCTGTCTCAAAAATCAAAAATAAAATAGGGCTGGAGATGTGGTTCAGTGTGAAGGCCCTGGGGTTCATTCCCAGTACTACAAAGCCAAGCCAAAACAGAGCACAACAGCAACAATAGCAAAAACAATAAAAGGAAAAGATAAGCTGTGTAGAGTGGTACACACCTATAATCTCAGCACTTGGGAGGCTGAGGCAAGATTGCTGTGAGTTCAAGGCCAGCGGAGGCTCTACAATGAGGTCAGAACCAGGCAGGACTACAGAGCATGATCCTATCTCAAAATAAATAAGTGCATAAATAGAAATGTTTACCCCCTCTCTGAAAACCTCTGGCTGCTTTTCACCTTTGTGTCCTGAACAGAGAAGGTTCTTTCTTCCTCCCTGGCCCAGCCTGGCTGCTGCCCGGCCCTGCGGTGCCCTGGTGGTGGTGTCCTGGTGGCGGCTCTGGGACCTGTGCCTGGCTTCTCCACAGGCTGCCTCCCCTGGCTGGGAGGGAAGGGAGGAGCCAAACCCCGGGAGTGTGGTCCTGAGGAATTCTGCTCTGTCTTGTTTGGGAACCAGGACCAGGCAGCAAAGAGCTGGGGCAGCCCGAGTCTGAGGCCGGTGGGAGCTGAGGTCTGTTCCGGGCTGGATCCCCCTGGCACCCTAGGACTCCCCCACTGCAGAGTTCTCCCTTTGGCGGTCACCGTCCAAGCTAAGGTGGACTGCCTCTTTTGGGGATTGAGGTTGGCTTTGATGCCAGAAGGGCCTGGGTTCAAGTCCAAACAGCCGCCATGCACGTATTCTTGCTGTAAGTTCACCAAACCTTCCTTGACTGTGGGTCTTGCCTGGTCCTGGTGTGGATGACAGAGTGGGGTTAGGTTATCCCCACTTCTGGGAGGGACGAAGATACACACGTGGATGGTGTGAGCTTGGGGTGAGTTGTGCTGCGGTGGACACACATGAGGGGCCAGAAGGCCCAGAGGGAAGGCAGGTAGGTTCCTGGGAGAGCGTGCAAACGGCCGGGAAGCATGAGGGCGCACTTCCGGCGGATGCCAGAGGTTTGCAAGGGCAGGAGGCAGAGGTGGCCTGGGAACGGTTCACAAGTGCGCCATGCCTGTCTTGGCGT
Organism: Ctenodactylus gundi; assembly: GCA_004027205.1. NCBI lineage: Eukaryota > Metazoa > Chordata > Mammalia > Rodentia > Ctenodactylidae > Ctenodactylus > Ctenodactylus gundi. The sequence continues at coordinate 537,140 of PVKB01000865.1, forward strand.
GGCAGGTGCTTGCAAGGGACCCGCACCAACAACAATTTGGTTTAGGTTAAAGCCTCTCCCAGCAGGAGCAGAAGGAGTGCCCTGTTGGGACTCTGCCACCCTTGGGACTGGCCCCAGTCGTGGAGACCTCAGACCTGGCGGGGAGCTTCTCCAGGGCTTCCTGTCCTTCGGCCGACAGCGCGACTCTTGGGTCTTGCTGGGGAGCGTCTCCGACCAGAACTGCACCCGGTCCTCCTTTCCTTCTGCCTGGCCTGGGACACGAAGTCAGACTCCAGGCAGTGCTCTAGCTCGTTGGGTTGGGGCCACAGAGGCAGTCCCTTGCCACTCGGGGCCCTGGGTGGGAAGGATGAGTGAGAATCAAGGCCTCTCAAGACAGATCTGAGTGTCCCAGGCCCACAGCCAGGCGTGCTTACTCACTCGCTCATGCTGTCTTGCATGGTGAGCCGACTGTGCTAATATGGTGAGGCGCAGCTGCTGCCCTCTGTGGTCTCTGGAAAGCCTGGTGGGAGGGGCAGACCTGGACCTGGAGGGGCCCTAGGATTCCTGGTGCTGACTGTAGACCTCTGTTCCTGCGAGCCTGCCCTGGCCCGTTAGGGCACGGAAGCGTAGGGTTATATGTCTGTTGGTCTGCCCTTTCCCGGGAGGCTGTTTTCGTATGTGAGGAAAGGACCCTGAACATGAATGCCCTCTCAGCCCTGTTGGTACCTTCACCCAGGCCGGCTTGATCTTTGCAAAAGAGCTGGGTGGATGCTGGAACTCATAGACAATGATGTTCCACCCAGAATACCCAGGGAGAGCGCAGGATTGGAGTCAGCTCCCACAGCCCGGTCAGGTCCTGCTTTGACAGGGTAGTGAGTACATCCATTCCAATCACAGCAGCCAAGAAGATACAGTGATCGGCAGCAAGCATTTCTGAGCTCTTGCTACGTGCTGAGTGCCATCCTCTATGTAATCCTTCAGCCCTGTTATGGGAAATCTCCCGCCCTCATAACCACCTCTGGGTTAGATTCTCCCATTCTCGTTTTATTTTTATTTAGTTTATTTATTTATTTAAGACAGAGTCTCACTCTGTAACCCAGGCTGGTCCAGGGCTCACTATGGAACCCAGGCTGGCCTTGGACTCAGGACAATCCTCCTGCCTCAGCCTCCTGAGTGCTGGGATTACAGGTGTGCATCACCACACCCAGCTTATGTTGTGCCGGGGAATCAAAGCCAGGGCCTTATGCTTGTTAGGCAAGTGCTTTAACCACTGTGCCATTCCTCCAGCCCTGATTTTTTTTTTTTTTTGAGACAGGGTCTCCCATTGTAACCCAGTCTGGTCCCTCTGCCTGTTGCCTCACCGCATTAGTCAAGAAGGGATTCAGGGGACTGTGGGTGTAGTTCAGTGGTTAAAGTATTGGCCTGGCAAGCCTAGGGCACTGGTTCAATTCCCCAGCATCATGTAAGCTGGGTGTGGTGGGGTACACCTGTAATTCCAGCACTTGAGAGGCTGAGGCAGGATTGCTGTGTGTTCAGAGCCAGTCTCGCCTACACAGAGAGTTCAGGACTAGTCTGGACTATAGAGCAAGAGCCTGCCTTAAAAAATGAAGGCAGCAAAGAAAAAGAAAAGAACTAAGGATGTAGCTGGGTGCTTCCAGATTCAGTGTTCAGTACTGCTATGCATGTACGTACATACACACAGTACGCAGGGCCAGGGTATAGCTCAGTAGTACAGCACCCTCAGGTTCTAGCCCCAGCACCACTGAAGCAAACATTTTTGTATGTGTATAGTACTGGAAGATCAAGACCAGGATTTTCACACTTGATTTACATCCCCAGCCCTTTTTCTAAATTTGAGACAAGGGCTTCTTAAATTGTCCAGATGTGGCTTAAACTTGTTGATCCTCTTGCCTCAGTCTCCTAGAGTGCTGGGATTACAGGCTATTCCTCCAGCCCCAGTTTTTGAACATTTCGTAAGAAGGGAAACACGGGCTTGGGGCATAGCTCAGCGAGTAGAGTGCTTGCCTCTCATGTGCAAGGTTTGACAGAGTGGATTAGAGCCAAACAGTAGGTTGGTGGTTGTGCAGTTGACGAAGCAGGCTGAGGTGTGACTGGTCATGGGAACTGAGCCTCATTTTAAAGAGATGCAAATGTTCTGGAATCAGGTAGTGCTGATGGTTGCACAACTTTGCTGTCTGAAACCTAGGAGTCGAGGAAGTCCATCAAGTACAGAGTCACGTTAATTGTCTCACAGAGCCTGATATGTCAACCAGACGCCAGCAGGAGGGTGCTAAGGATCAGCACTGCCCAGAAGGCTGCTGTGCGCTAAAGCCTGAGCTCCACCAAAAGAAAATGTTTGCTGTGTCAAAATGCAGCGAGGTGACTTTGAGCTGAGTGGCCAATAGGCCTCTTTGAGCCTCTTCTTTCTCACCTACCGAATGGGAATAACAGGAGTGCTCAGAGCGTAGCGCTGTGGTGAGGATGCTGGGGTGGGACAAGTCTGGCTGCTCAGGCCTTGATGTGAGCATGAGCACTGGAGGATGTTCCCATGGGGGATGATCGGGCCACACTCATGGCTGCTGATGCCCCGGGAGAAGGGCACAGGGCGGGAGACCTCTCCTTCAGGAGAGCCTCCATGGTGTATGCAGGGGCTAGAGCATTCTGCTAGAGAAAGGAAGGCAGGAGCTCCTCTACTTAGGACCAGGTCTTGAAGAATGGGGTCCCAGGGGTCACCTAGCTGTGTACCTGGGTGGCTGAGATTTCAGAGAAAATGTGGAGGTGAAGGTCATCAGAGGAAGTCAGGAGATTTGGAGCAACCTTCCCTCCGTGGGCAGATGCTCCAAGCCTTGCCGAGGGCTGCCTCTGCTCCTGCTCCCCTCTGGGGTCCCTAAATCGGCAGCATACACGTGTTTTGGTAAGGATTAGCTCCTTTCTTTCCTTCTGCTGAAGGTGCTGTACCGGCTGAGCCAGGGGGCTGGAGCTGCAGGCCCAGGAGCCCATGAGTTCTAGGGACAGATGCAGAGTACTACTTCCTCTCAGCCCCCAGCCCCCACCTTCCTGCCCACTACTTCCTGTAAAGAGGGAGCATATCCGTAGGTCTGTGGGCTATGACGTTACAGACCGGGCCTGAGCCTGAGCTCTGCCACCACGCCTGAGAGAACTACTTTGCTCTGTGTGGCTCTCATTGACATCAAACTGTCATTGCCAGGTGCCCTTTGCCCCTCTAAAAGCTGAGTCATAGTTGTTTGTGGAGTGCCTAAGGACGTGAGCTTGGGTTGAAGGAGGACACCAGCGCTCATGTGCTCTATAGGGTGGGGAATGCTGAGGCCCGAACAGAGCCAGAAGGTGACACTGGAGGGAGTAGGGAGCTTCAGGGGAGACAGGAAAGGACCTCCAGTTTGTGGTGGCCACGGTGAGATGACAGGCAGGGAGGCGACTGCTCATGTGCAGACAAGAGGCAGTGTGCCCTGCTGAGTGTTCTGAGTCCTTGGTACCTGGTGGTTTCAGCGTACAGCTCCCTCCTCCCCTGCAGCTGGAATCTGAGGGCACGTGAGGCCAGGACGTGGCCTCCCGTCACCTCCTCTCCCTGGCCACATAGCACCCCCACCCATCACTATCTCTTGCCTGGACTCTGCCTTGACCCTGTCCCTGGCCTCTCCACCTCCGATTGTTCCCTCCCGCCCACATCCCACTCTGAATAGCTCAGATTTATCACTGTCTGGATCCAGTGTAGGGTTCTGGCATGACCCACAGAGCCCCTGCAATGCCCTCACTTCCCCAGCACCTCACTCCTGCTCTGTCCCTACCCTGCTCCATTCTCAACTTGATGGCTTCCTGCTTCCGGGACCTCCACTCCGTCGCACAGTGTCAGCCTGGGCAGGTACAGAGCTCATTCCAGAAGTCTGCTTTGGCCCCCTTGGTAACGCCTGACCCTCAGTGGGGACCTAGGATGAGATCTGGAGGCCAAGAGAGACTCTCAGGCAGCAGGTGGCTGGAAATGGCGGGTTCCCCAAGTGTGCCAGAGGAGAAGGATGCAGTATGAGACCCTATCCTGGAAAAGGGTCAGAGACGCTCTGCCTGAGGTTGGCCTCCTCTGGAAACGACATCCAGGTGTGCACCCCTGGAAGGCACTAGTTGTTCTCTCTCAGTCGTCTGCAACAGAGGTCCCTGTGGGTGAGCCCTCTCCATTCTGAGACCTCATATGCCCCCATGGGGGTGTGGAAGCACATATTTGATAAGAGTGAAGGAAATACAGACTTGAGCTATGGGCCATAGTCACATGGCTATACCACCAGGGTGATAATGACCTCACTCAGCATCATGGCTCTCTAGAACTTTCCTGTGGCTATCAGAGATGGGACCTGGGTTCAGCAGAGGGGACAGATGACTGTCAAGATAGAGCCCTCCCAGCCTTGGCCACAGCTGCTGACTCATCGGGGCAGAGGTGGTACAGGCACCAGTGGGCCCACCACGGATGGTGACACAGTTGGGTCACCTCTGAAGGGGGTGATGTTCTCTCGCATGTAGCCTGGAGCAGCCCCCACATCCGGGAAGTCTTGGTTGCCAGCACATGCTGTGCCCCGTCCCCCGTCCCTCGTCCTTAGCGCTAGGAGCCAGGTGAGGCAGTAGTTCAAGTTGACTCCCCAGACATGTTTCCCGTGGCCTTTGTAAGTTCACTTTGAGTCAGCCATGAGGATGCTGTCCATTCTGTGCTCCTAAGTCTAACCTGGCGCTGAGCCGTGCTTGTTATCTATTTGCTCAGTTTGTGGTATGGGCAGCTGGCTAGGGCTGGCTTTTAGGTGGATGGCTTCTCACGGGGGCAAGGGTGGCGATGCTCGCATTCTACGCGCCTTCCTAGGGTGAGGCTGGCTGTAGGACTCAGAACCGGAGGGGCCCCAGGGTGGCTGTGTGAGTGAGATGCCCAGGAAGACTGTCACCAGGCGATCTGGGGCCTCTGCACCACCAGCCACCCTCACACACGGCCCAGTTCTTCAGGCTGAGTGACTTTGGGCAGGACAAAGGGGCCAGAGGGTGAGTTTGCAGCCTCCGTGTGGGGAAGGGGTAAACTATGGACTTAGAATGAAGGGAACATTTTTCCTATGAGCACTTATTCTGCCAGGCTCTGTAATGGACACTTCCCATGCAGTCCTACTTCCCGAGTAAGTGGGCAAACTGGGCCCTATGACTCTCTAACTTCCTCCTCCTGGCCTTGGCATAATCCCCACCCCTTTCACGCCAAACAAAACCTGCCATGGGGCCTGGGGCCTGACACCTTGGCCTAGACATTAGTCCACCTGACCTTCAAACAACTCATCTGTTAAATAAGGTATAATAATCTCATTTTACTTTCTCTATCTGACACTTTGCAGTTTAGAGCCAGGTTGACCACCGGGGCATCACCCCTCCCAGGGTGATTTCTGGGGTCAAGCAATGCAACTGTGAGCCTATCCAGGCGTAGTCCCAGGAACCTCTTTTAGGATCTCATCAGTCCAGGCTGGTTCTGAATGTGCTGTGTAGCCCAGGCTGGCCTCGGACTCACAGTAATCCTCCTTGTTCAACCTCCTGAGTGCTGGGATAACAGGCTCATGCCACCACATCCGGCTTTAGAGGCTTCCTTTATTTTTCTTTGGTACTGGGATTAAGTCCCGGGCCTCCATACGGAGCTACACCCCTGCTAGTCTCCATCATCCCAGGACTAGGAACAAGAAGACTAGGGACAGCCTTCATGCCTCAAAGTGGGCTGGAATTATTCAAGCCAGTCAATCCCAAACTCTCTTGAACCAGCCTCACTATTCTTGCCCATGGAAACAATAGTAAACTACGCTCCAGCCCACCCCCCGTCTGTGGCCCTGTGGGGTGTGGCTCTTGTTTTTAGTGAACTCTGAGTAAACTTTTTCTTCCATGGCTGTCACTTGTGTATCTGCCTTTCATACTGTACCTGATTAAAACAGAAGGACAGGGCAGAACAAATACCCGAGCAGCTGAAGCGCTTGCTTGCCTAGCTAGCTCAAGGCCCTGAGTTTGATTATCCAGCACCACACAGAGCTGGGCGTGGTGATGCATGCCTATAATCCCTGAATTCAGTAGGCTAAGGCAGGAGGATTGTCTGAGTCCAAGGCCAGCCTGGGCTACATAGTGAGTTCAGGACCAGCCTGGGTAAATATGAAAACTAAAAACTGTCACAAGAGCCACGATGGTGGTGCACACCCATGATGCCAGCACTCTGAGGCAGGAGGATGGCAAGTTTGAGCCCAGCCTTGACAATTTAGCAAATTAATGAGAACCTGTCTCAAGTAAAATTTCAAAGAAAGCCAGGGGATATAGCTTAGACCTAGGTTCAGTCTTCAGTAAGGCAAAGCCATGAACAAATAAACCAAAGTAAAGGGAAAAAACAAGAAGTCGGTGATGTGTAGACTTTGTGAGTCTGGCTCCTTTCACTTAACATAATGTACTAAGGTTCATCCACATTGTAGCGTATGTTCATATTTTTTGTTATGCCTGAATAATATTCTTTAAAAATTATTATTGAATAATGTTCTATTGTTCAACTGTTAGCTCCCCACACACACACTTTTTAAAATTACTGTAATGAAACTCCTGAGGCAGGCTGACTTTATAAAGAGACTTACTTAGCTCACAGTTCTGGAGATTCAAAGGCGTGACCCCAGGATTAGCTTAGCTCTGATGGCAGATGGTATTGGGTTGTTTGTTTGTTTCATTTTTGATGCTAAGGATGGGACATACGGCCTTCCCACAATGCTACACCCTCAGCCCATTTTTTTGGTTTTGATTTTGAGAAATGGTATTGCCAAGTTGCTAAGGGCTTAAATCTGTGGTTCTTCTGCCTCCACCTCCCAGAGTGGTGGAATTACAGACCTATGCTACCAGACCCTGCTAGACAGCTTTAAAAAATTAATTTAGCAGGTGGGAGGCTGAGGCAGGAGGACTGCTTTGTGTTCTAGGCCAGGTGGGGCTACATAGTAAGTTCAGAACCAGTCTAGGCTGCAAAGTGCAGAGTGAGACCTGGTCTCAAAAAATATTTTTTTAATTTGATTGTTTTTTTTTTTTGTTGTTTTGTTTTGTTTTTGTGCTACTGAGAATTGAGCCCAGGGCTTTCACACTGAGCTACACCTCTAACCCACGCTTTTTTTTTTTTTTTTTTTTTTTTTTTTTTTTTTTTTTTTTTTTTTTTTTTTTTTTTTTTTTTTTTTTTTTTTTTTTTTTTTTTTTTTTTTTGCATATAGGCAAGCTCTCCAACTGCTGTGCAATTCCTCTCCAGCCCAGAAAGACTTTTTCTTACAGTTTTACTTCCTTGTCTCCTCTATATGGTAACAGGTATTTGTGATCAGCTACTAAAGCGCCAAGCTCGGGGATGGAAGAATGGCACAGCAGTTATAGCACTTGCCTTATGAGGGCAAGGCCCTGTGTTCAATTCCCCAGCACCACATAAAGCTGGGCGTGGTGGTGCACGCCTGTAATTCCAGCACTTGGGAGGCTGAGGCAGGACAATTGTCGTGAGTCCAAGGCCAGCCTGGGCTACATAGTGAGTTCAGGATGAGCCTGGGTTACAGAGTGAGACCCTATCTCAAAACAAAACAACTACAACAACAACAACAACAAAAAACCCAGCTATGGTCTAAAGTTACAAGGTGATACTTAAAGTTACTGACAAAGTCATGCTGTGTTCTCCACTGATAAGATCTGCTGCCCTCATTTCTTTGTTCTGGTAGACTCAAGCCCAGGACCCTACCACAAAAGTGCTTGCCTAGCAATCCCAAGGCCCTGAGTTCAATTCTCCAGCACCACATAAATCTGGTGTGGGGTGTATGCCTCTAATCCCAGCACTTGGGAGGCTGAGGAAGGAGGATTGCTGTGTGCTTGAGGCCAGCCTAAACTATGTGGTGAGTTTAGGATTCGTGTGTACTACAGAGGGAGAGCTCTCTCTCTCTCTCTCTCTCTCTCTCTCTCTCTCTCTCTCTCTCTCTTTAGGCTCAGGTCCTACATGATCACCTGAGGAAATTTAGTGTTTGCTCCCTAGACTGATGTTTGAAGCTGGACTCTGAGGTTAACAAATCTAGAGAGCAGAGGGAGTGATGAGTGAGGAAAGCATTCAAAGGGATGAGTGCCTCTCAGTCCTGAAAATCGGGAGATTACAGACATCTCTGTCAGGCTGCACCTAAGGTTGGGTAGACCAAGGTAGTCTCCTCCTGGTCTAGGAGACAAAAAAAAAGTCTTCTTTCTGAGTTTTGGGAAACTTAGAAAGTCTTAATTTTAGCTAAATGCTAATCAGGGACACCTGGTAGAATTCTGTTTTAACTGCCATCAAATTTAGGCTGCATCTATGTGGCAAATCTGTTTTCAGGCAAAAAAAATCTCCAAAAGGAGAATGGGAAGTATACTTTATTTATTTATTTTTTCTACTGTCTCAGCCTCCCGAGTGCAGGAATGTGCCACCACGCCCAGCTTATGTGGTGCTGGGGAATTGAACTCATGTACTTAGCACTTGCTAGGCAAGCGCTTTAACCACTGAGCCATTCCTCCAGCCACCCAGAAGGAGAATGGGTAGTTTGTATTTATGTGGTTGTTTATTGTACAAGAGATCTCTGTAATAATTCACCTAAGATGAAAAGCACTTTGGTCCCTACTAAGTAAAATTTTGACTAGTCTAGTTAAAAAAAAATTGTTCTAATATAACTTGACTGATACATCTAAAAATGCATTCTAATTTAATGTAATTGTCTTACCTGGCTTGTTTGTTTGTGTTTATAATAACTGGCCTTGGGCATGAGAGATTGTTGGACAAGGCTCCTTCATGGCTAAAGAAAATAAATGGGCAGATGCATGAAACTCGACTGATTTCAGCTTTCTCCATGATGGATAGCTTCTCTGGTTTTCCTCAGGGTTCCCAACCTCCAAGATTAGGGGGAAAAAATCTTACAGATTGGTAAAGTTTCTTCAAAATTCTGTGATTTATTTTTTGAGACAATCCCACTGTGTATTTCAGGTTGGTCCTGAAGTCATAGTGTATTTAGCCCAAGCTGGCCTTGAGCAGGTGGTAATCCTGCCTCAGCTTCCTGAGACCTGGGATTACAGGCGTACACCTCAATTCCATGCTAATCTTTATGTCGTCTGGAAAATTGAATCTACCCTTGTGCTCAAACCACTGAGATACACCTCCGGCCCCCAAATTCTGTGATTTAAGTTAATATTTTTGTTTGGCTGACTGAAAATATTTCTTGTAAATGATTTTGGGATAACATTTAAGCTATATCATAAACTAAAATTGCTCTTTGTTCTAAGATAATTTATGGAACCAAATTCAGCTGCTTGGCCAGCTCCAATCTAAATGGAAAAACCCGTAAGATAAAGTCAAGAAGAAGAAAAATGTATTATGGAAACATTTTAAAATCCTATAGCCACTTCCAATTTTAATAAAAATGTTATAAACGTAAGATGCGTTTTTATTGTGTGAAAGGGATAAATGAAAAAAGTATATTTCAGGTAAAAAAAGAAAAAAAGGATTTTGTATGGTAAGGCTCTGTCCTAGAAGTATGAAAAGAAAAAAATAGGGCAAAGAAAAGGTAATCATAAGTAGCCAAAAGGTAGAAATTGATAAAAAAATCAAAATAAGACACATAAAATATATCATTTTAACAGATATGAATAGCCAATAAATGTCAACTCATGTATAACACATAAGATATCTTATAATCCTTGTTAATCTGACCAATAAATTATGTTTTAGAGAATCATAAACTGTTAGGCTCAAGGTATCCATAAATTTACAAATAGTAAGTAAGAATATCTTAAAAATTACCAAGTTATTAACTAACCAGAACAATATTTATCTTTGTTGATAAATTGTATCTTTGTTTGTATGAATAGGATGTTTGCCTAAGGGAGCTCTAGACCTTGGATTCAATCCCCCACATACTAGCAGGGCATGGTGGCCGTACCTGTAATCTCAGCACTTGAGAGGCTGAGGCAGGAGGATTGCTGTGAGTTCTAGGCCAGTTTGGGCTATGTAATGAGTTCAGGACTAGCTTGAACTACGTAGTGAGATCCTGTCTCAAAAAAATTTAAATAGATTGAATTATTAATTACATTGGTTTAATATTTTGGGTTCTCAAAAATCATCCAAAATAGTTGTTAAGTAAATTTAAAATGAAATAAATTGCTTATAAATATCGCTGTGATGAATGGTGTAAGGGCTGATAGCACAGGTGAAAAAATTTACTCAAAAATATATGTAAAAAGGATAAGAGTTTATTTAGGTAAGAGTGCTCCAGCAAGAGAGACAATGGGAAAGTTTCAAGGAAAAATAAAAAACTTGCCAGCAGAGTGATGGGTGAATCTTTACAAGGAGATAAAACATGGAAAGAAGAGACAAAAGGCTTTGGAATCATTTTCTGGATTGTCTTACTTTTCATTGATCTTTTAGAAATTCACGTGATTAGGGCTGTTTACTTGGGGCCAACAAGGTCAGGTCACTGATTGCACCAGGTGCCATCTGGCCAAGGCTGCATATGAAAAGTGTGACCCTGATGACTTTTATACTTTGGCCCCAGATGTTACATAGCAACATATGTTAACTTTACACCTTTGTGGCTTTTGGAGGTTCAAAACTTGTAGGGGGCTATGAAATGTGTTTCCAAAAGGTATTACTATACACAGGGGTTCAGGCTGGTTTTCTTAAATTATTCAATATTAAAATGGTATGTATGGTTAGGTTGGCTATAGCTAAAAAGTTATTTTAGTTTGTTATTTATTTATTTATTTATTTATTTATGTGTTGTCAGGGTCTCTGTAGTCCAAGCTGTTCTTGAACTCACTATGGAGCCCAGGCTGGTCTCAGACTTATGGCAATACTCCTGCCTCAGCGTCCTGAGTGCTGGGTCCACAGGCGTGTGCTACTCTGCCCAGCTAATTTTTATGGGTTGCTGGAGAATTGAATCCAGGGCCTGCACATGCTAGGCAAGGGCTTTAGCCACTGAGGTATACCCACAGTCCCCCTCCTTTATTTATTTATTTATTTATTTATATTATTTTGTTGTTGTTGTTTTAGGAAGAGTGTCACTCTGTGTGCATCCTGGTTGTGAACTCACTATGTAGCCCATGCTGGCCTCTAACACACAGAAAATCTCCTGCTTCAACCTCCTGAATGCTGGTAGTATAGGTGTGTGCCACTATGCTCAGCTTATATGGTGCTGGGGAATCAGATCCAGAGCCTTGTGCTTAAAGTATAGTTTATTAATATATAATCAGGCTCTCATCAGCTTTCCATGAGCTTTTTTGTTTTAAAGATACCATGTTCTTAATAAATATTATGGAAGGATCTAAGTTTTAAGAGAGTTAAAACTTGTTTAGATGTCAACTTGTTGTAAAACTTTCAGTAATGGATGACCAAAAGTGATGGGGAGGACCTGAAAACTGGAGTGGATCTGCCCTGAGGTCAGCGACATGCTGACGGGAGCCAGTGTCTGAGAGACAGTGGAGAAGGCCAGCACTCTTCCAGAAGAAAAAGCCATCTTCTTTCTTCTTTTTCACTTAGTTTGAGCTGCCAGACAATTGATGGGACCACCCATGACCAGGGTGGGTCTTCTTTCCTCACTGGCCACCTCTTCATGTAATTTACTTGTGATTTCTGGACCTGCTTGGGCCTGAGCATGTATGTATCCCTTCCATTTGATGAGGGACTATTGTGGTGCATGTCCAATTTTATGACTTGTAGGGTCAGATAGTACCCAGTTCATAATAGGCAACTCAGGCCACATGGTAGACTGGGGTCCCCTGGTCAAGTAGTCGGTTTCTACTAAGGCCCATTTAGCAGGCCAGGAGCTGTTTCTCAAAAGGAGAGTAGTTATCTGCAGATGATGGCAGAGCCTTGCTCCAAAATCCCAAGGATCTCCACTATAATATACCTACTGGGGACTCCAAACAACATCCCTGTCTCCCACTGACACCTCAAGTACAAATGGATCTGCTGGGTCATGTGGCCCAAGTGGCAGAGCAGCCTGCACAGCAGCCTGGAGCTGTTATGGAACCTTCTCTTGCTCTGGGCCCCACTCAAAACTAACATCTTTCTGAGTCAGTTGATAAGCTGGCCAGAGTAACACACCCAGATGAGGAATATTTTGTCTCCCAAATCCACAAGCCCACTGGGCATTGTGCCTCTTTCTTGGTTGTTGGTGAGTTGGTTGTAGCACAGATGTGATAGCTTACTCTTCACCTTAGAAGAAATATTTCCATGTGCTCCAAACCACTGTTCTCTGAGAAATTTCACTGTGGTAGAGGAACCTTGATTTTGGTTGGGTTTATTTCCCAGACTCTAATGATTCACCAACAAGTCCAGAGTAGTTGATGTCTCTTGCTCAGTTGGTCCGATTAGCATGATGTCATTAATGGAATGGACCAGTGTGATACCTTGTAGAAGAAAGAGAGGATCCCTGTTGACTAGGTTGTGCTGCACGGCTGCAGAGTTGATTGCCCCTTGAGGCGGCACAGCAAAGGTGTACTGCCGACCTTGCTGGCTGAAAGCAAATCACTTCTGGTGGTCCTTATGGATGGGTATGGAGAAAAAGGTATTAGTCAAATGAATAACTGCACACCAGGTACTGGCAGATGTGTTAATTTGCTCAAGGAAGGGAAGTCACATCTGGTACACCAATTGCAATGGGAGTCTTTTTCTTTCCTTTCTTTTCCCCTCTCTCTCTCTTTCTTTGTTCTTTTGAGACAGGGTCTCGCTCTGTAGTCAAGGCTCGTCCTCAACTCACTATGTAACTATGTAGCCCAGTCTGGTCTTGAACTCATGGCAATCCTCCTGCCTCACCTTCCTAGTACTAGGATTACAGGCATGCACCATTACACCCAGCTTATGTGGTGCTGGGGAATCGAACTCAGGTACTGCTGAGCTATACTTCCAGCCCCTCTTTTTTTGTTGTAGTACCTTTTTCTTTTTATTTTCATTCTTTTCTTTTTGGGGGGATTGAGCTTAGGGCCTTCACACTGAGCTATATAGCCAGGCCATTTTTATTTTTGATTTTGAGACAGAGTCTGTGAAGTTGCTGTATTTCTCTCAAACTTGTGATTCTCCTGCGTAAGCCTTCCAGAGTGCTGGAATTACAGGCCTGCACCACGAGGCCAGACTCCTTCATTTCCCATAGTCCACGGTCTGAGGTCCTGCTCAGTATTGGCTCTTCTTTTGGAACACTCAGGTGACGTGACACTTCTGCAGGTCCATCCTGCCCCACTGAGGTCAAGTACAGTCACTTATTAACTTGAGAGACTTGAATTGAGGACATGCTGGCCTGGCACTGGGAACTTGGCAGTGAACGCCGTGGACTTTGGCACAGAGGCAAGTAGGAGCATCGCTAGGAGATTCAGAGCCACACTGAGCCCTGTGAGGATGAGGGGAGCAGCTTGTGTCTGGGAGTGTGCACCTAGCATGACTACATACAGTGTTCCTTGAAAATGACCTTGGCCTTGACCCCTGTATCTTGGAATAAAGCACAGTGCTTCTTCCTAATCTCGCAATACCGTTCTACCACTGCTGGGCAAAGGTCTCTGTGTGTTCTGCCACTACCACACCACCATGGGGAGGCCCTGGCATTTTTGTTGACCAAGTAAAATGTGAAGTGAAGAAGATAATAGTGTCAGGAGCTTATATATATGAAAGATGGAGACAGAGAGAAAGGGGGCCAGCGTGAAGAAAAAGATGGAGGTGAAGCACAGAGAACAGGGAGCGTCTGTAATGACTCGCCACTACACACGCCTGCAGGGCAATCAGTTTATAGCAGGTATGTCCACGCGCTGCTGAGAGTACAGGGTAAAGTGACACCTTTGTGGATGGTTGGAGGGGAGGGAAATTATACAGTCATTTTGGAAGACAGTTTGGCATTTTTCTTAAGAGGTAAACACACATGAATCATATGACTCAGCAGTTCCACTTTCAGGCCTTTGCCCAAAGGAAATGAAAGCGCGAGTCCACAGAGACATGTTGGAAACATTCAGAGTAGCTCTAAAAAAAAAAAAAAAAAAAGACTGTGTGGGGTGTGGTGGCTCACACCTGGAGCCCCAGCACTCTGGGAGACTGAGACAGGAGGATGACAATTTCAGATCCAGCCTGGGTGACTAGGTGACTTAGCAAAATACTGCCTCAAAAACAAAAACAAAAACAAAAACAAACTAAAAAGAGCTGGAATATTGCTTAGTGCAAAGACTCTGGGAAAACTGGTGTACCAGGAGGACAAGAGAGTTGATAGGATGAGAGATACAGCTTTCCAATGACAGAAGGAACAAGAACTTTGGGAACAAGAGTAAGATTGAGCACCATATAGCATCCTTGCACAATGAGATAAAGTACACTAGAGAGTTTTTATTGATGGGAGAAACTTTCAGGACCAACAATGAGATGAGAGGGAAAATGGATCATGTGGACACTCCTGTGAGTGGGGAGTGGGTGGGGTCAGGAGTTGCAAGGCGAGTATTGAAAAGCAAGAGAACATCTTCCCTCAGGGAGTCAGGGGACTGTGATCTCTCCAGTTAACAGGACTAGGTCTCCTGATACCCCAATACCACTTCCAGGACACACCCCACAGACAGATATCCACATGCATGTGCTAAGATCATGTAGTCATGAGCCCCAAGTGCTTTCAAACCACAAGAAAAAGGGCAAACTTCAGGAGACAGCCTACTGAGGAAATAACCCCACCTGGTGCAGGCCCTGGGGGTCACTGGGTGTGCCCAGTTCTGCCTCTCACAAATTTGGGCCAGTCACCTTGGCACACAAATAGAGAAATGAGTGGCTTGTTTTTCTTAATGGTAAATGACATTTAATCTATAGAAACAAGAGGTTGGAAAAGGGCGTTTCAGATTCTTAGTTTATAGCCTCAGTGACTGAGATCTGGGAACATGCAGTGTGGTGGTTTGAGGATTGTGTTCGCCAAATTCCCAAGGAGAAGCTCAGTCTCAGATGTGATGGTATTGAAGGGGGAGGCGTTTGGGTGGGGAATAGTATATAAGAGAGAACCAAGGGAGCTTGCTTGTCCCTCTGCCACAGGAAGCAATAGTGACAAAATACTATATAGGAGCCAGAGAGAAAATTCTCACCAGACACCACGTCGGCTGGTATCCTCTGGACTTCCCAGCTTCCAAACCTCTGCTGTATATAAACCAACCAAATTACGATAATTTGTTACAAAAGCCCCTATAGAAAGCAATACTGGGACTTCCGGTGTCCAATTTTCTATCCACTCCTTGCAGATCAGAGACTACGAGGGCCCTGCTGAGCAATGGACGCAGGACTCTGACACCCATGTGAAGGCAACAGCACCCAAAGCACCTCTGTCAAAGAAGGGAGGGCTTGAGGCTGGGAGAGGAAGAGAGAGAGTATGGGAAGAAGGAGAGGGGAGGAAGGGAAGAGGAGCCACGCCCAGGGTGGGTGAAGGAAGGTGAGCACTCATCAGGACTTACCCATCCATACCTCCCTGGGGGAGGGTCAAGGACCCACGATAGGCTTGGCAATGAATGCCATGTAGCGTGTTCTTCATAAACATTGTGGACAACAGTGAACTGATGAACAGCTGTGAGTGTGGAGCCACCCTGGGCTCTTTGGTCAGTGTGTGGTAGCCCAGGCCCACCCACCTGCACTCATGCCTGTTCTTCCTCATACAGAGGGCTACAGCTCTGTGTGCTTCCTGTCAGTCTCCTTTAGCTCCTGGATCTTCTGGGGAAGAGGCTTGGTCCAGAATTTCAGCATGGCAGCCTTCAGAGGGTGGCCGACTGTAAGCTGGATGTCCAACTTCAGGTACAGCTCCTCATGGTCCAAAGCAGGCCAATGGGGCAGATCTTCACCATTGGGGTTGCTGTGGACACACCCTCCCAGCAGGAAGGGAGAGGTTAGCCGGGGGTCATGGTGAGCCCAGAACTCAGATCCCTGATCTGGGACAGACAGGCAAGTGGGAAGGGAAGGTTTCCTGGTATAGAAAAGCAAGAACCTCCCATTAGTGTTTCTTCCACGTAGAACAGGGAGACTGTCTAGTTTGTCTCTCCCTCTTAGAGGCAGGCCATGATTGTGCTACATCCTCTGTGGACTACCTTCCAGGTCACTAGGATGTGAGACTAGTGGCCGCTATCCACAAGATGCCCTCTGTCTGAGTGTCCTTGTTTTGGGGAGAGTAATGGCATGTGATGAAGGACGCATGTATATTAATGAAGTAACCACAGATGAAGGAAGCACCTGATGGATTTTTACTCCCTGGGGCAGTTGAGGTAGGGAAAACTTCTCACCCACTTCGAGCAAAGTTGGCCCAGTACTTCATCCTCCTCCTGCTCAGCAGCATCTCCTCCTCAATGAAGTCAGTTGCAGGGAGGAAGAGGACAAGGGTATCCCACTTACTGTTCATGGACCATGCTTACAACACAGCTGTGGTTTGGTGGTGCACTCGGGCCTGGTTCCCTCTATCCTTGTCCCACCCTGGAAGTCAATCCCTCTCCTCACACAGCCTGTCTTTACTTAACCCAGCCTCTAGCTGAAATGAACCAGGGCTTGTTCCTGGCCTAGAGGCCTGTTCTTCCTTCTGACACTGAGAAATCATTCAAGAAATCATTATTCCTCTGATTCCCCGACCACTCCCACAACTATGCTGGACACTATGGTCAGGTTGAGGGCAGACAGACAGGGCACAGTCTGGAGTGGAAAGGACTTGGAATCTAATTCAAATTTTCATATGGTGGATACCTGATATTGTCCTCTCTGAGCCTCAGTATTATTGCCTGGATAGTGATGGTCACCAGTCATCCTTCAGAGTCCCTGCTATGGCCTCACCCCTGTTCCACTGACTGAGGAAAACTCACTTTTGTTACCCCAGAGGGAACCTCCAAAGATAAATAGAATCTCATTGCCATGGTCCGCCTTCATGTATGGTGGCTTAGCATCTTTGAAGATGTTGGGTCGATGATGGAATTCATAGAAGTAGATGGGGGCATGGGAGCCTGGGGACATAGACAGGTTGTGACGTAGTGACCCCTCATGTTACTCTTGGTGACAGGCTATCTACGTTCCAAGCTGGCTGGACTCTGGACAGTGGAGCAGATGGAAGAGGGGCAGTGGAAAGGCCTTGGCTAAACCAGGGCACCATAACATTGGCCATCCTAGTTGTGTGTGGCTGGACAAGTAACTGAATGTCATTAATTTAGTATTCTCACCTGTAAAATTGGTGGACACTAGTTTCTCAGACTAGCCATGATTTACGGAGATGAGGGACATTAAGATCCTGCCTCAGCTGGTATTAAGAACTCAAAAAACAACAAGTGCTGGCTAGGCTGTGGGGAAAAAGGAACTCTCCTACATTGCTGGTGGGACTGTGAACTGGTACAAGCTCTATGGAAAGCAGTATGGGGATTCATCAAACAACTGAAAATCGATATTCCATTTGGGCCAGCTATGCCTCTTCTGGATATCTTCTCAAATGAGTTTAAGTCATCATATAATAGTGATACACACATACCCATGTCTGTAGCAACACAATTGATAATAGCCACATCTTGAAAGAAGTCAATATGCTCAAGTACAGATGACTCGATAAAGAAGATGTGGTATATATACACAAATGGAGTATTACTCTGCCATTAAGAATGACAAATTTGAGTCATTTGTAGGAAAATAAATGCACCTTAAGACCATCATGATCAGTGAAATGAATTAGAACCAGAAAGTGAAATAACATATGTGTTCTCTAATATTAAAAAGAAACTCACAAAAAATGTAAGAGATATGGAAGAAAGTTAGAAGATGTACTTTGTGGAGAGAGAAAGGGAAAGCAGGGGAAGAGGGTGAGAGTTTGGGAAGGGGGAAGGGGTGTGATATATAAATAAAAATTAAAATAAAAAAAGAAAAAAACAGACTGCCTCAGCGTCCTGATAAAGACGTGAGTCAGGCAATGGATATGAAAGACCTGGCCTGGGATGGACAGCTCTGAGCTGCCTTCTTGTCAGTGAGGCCTCAGCTACGAAAGTACTCATGCTGTAAATGTGCTACTTGGAGGGAAGGAATCACAATGACGCCATCACCCATCATCTTCTGGAATTGAACTTGAAGAATCTGGGGGTCCTCACTGTCTCCCACATACTCCTCCATCACCAGGTCTTCAAACTCAGCAGGGTGGGTCTAGACCAGGGGATCAAGGACACCCAAGTTGAGGCAGCTCTGGCACTGAGAGGCCACAGGCTCAGGGCAAGGAAATGGGGCTCCGAGAAGGGCTGAGAACTATGATCGGATCGAGCTCTGTGGGGGCTTCCTCAGCTTCGTCTGCAGAATTGACTGCGGGGGCAGGGCAGAATATTTGCAGACACCCTGCCTCCTGCGGAAGGACCCCAGGAGCCTTACCTACCGTCTGTGCTGATACAATCTTCAGAACCGCTTTCAAGGTCTCTGTCCATTTCCTTCTGGGTGTCAACAAGACTCATGGCCTGGGTGGTGGCAAAAGAGTCTCAAGTTCAGGGTGGATAAGCCTGGAGCAATGAAACTCTCACATATTCCCAGGATCCCAGACATGAGGGCAGGGGATGGACCTCACTCTGGGGATGATCCAGCCAAATTCGTCATTGTTAACGCTGGAGACAGGTTGAAAGTCGCCAGACGCCAGCAGCTCCTGAGGATGCCTGGGCAGGAAAATTCCATCCACTACACCAGGGTTGAGTTTTAGATCCTGAGGGGAAATCCAAAGTCAGGAAGTAAGGTCAGGTCCTAGGCAATTTCTGATGTCCTCTTGGGTATCTTATACCCCTACTCGGCTTATTCCCTAATGCCTATCTTAAAAGGTCATATGCCTGGTTCTGCATGACCTATTGTGCCAGTTAACACCCAGGAGTACCAAACATGATGGCACAAATACAGGGACACTCTCCCTGAGAGTTTTAAGGGCACGTAGCCTTCTTGCTCCACATGCTGTCAAACCCTTCCTCGACACCACTAGCACTCAGCTCAACCTTGGTAACAGTCAGCATCTCCTCTTCACTCTTGCCCCGTAGGCAGTTCACCAGGGCCTCGGAGTCTGCCTTCTCACAGGCAGGTAGGTTGGTCACCATCTGTAAAGAAACCAGGGAGGGCCTGGGTTATCCTTCCAGGAAGGGACAGGGTTTTGCCATTAGATCCCAGCTGGGTACGTGTGTTCCCTGATCTCACTGTGTGCATGTTGCAAGTGTGAAATAGACCCCATGTAATGACATCCAGTGGTCTCAGCAAGAGTGGCCATTCTATCTGCCAGCATGTTCTGTTCAATATGGGTACTCCAGGATATAGCTTTGTTGGCCACAGAACATACTCATCCTCTGAGGGAGAGGTATGTGGATTCTGGCCCTTGGATATCTCAGCAATTCCTGGGAAGGCAGCAGTTCTCAATGCACTTTGATTGTCCTTGTCCCCATTGAACAGACAGAAGCTCTGAAGGTGAGCAGAGGGAGCAGCCAGGGTTGGGGTGGCTGAGGACACTCACAGTGCGGATCTGACAGTGAGAGGATTCTCACAAGGGTCCATGTAGCAGCAGGGCCCAGGCTGATCTTAGTCCTGCTAATGTTCTTGCAGAGTGAATGACCCTTATTCCCAGCTGATGATAATCTGACACTCACAGGCATGTTGGTGCCCTCATGGGCATGGGTGGGTGTGTAGATGTTGAGGTACAAGCAGTCCTCAGACATGGAGATAGCGGGCATGGTGAACTTCAAGACTTTCATGGCAAATCCATCTGTTTTACCAGAATCTTGCAGATACCTGGTGACAGTGGCAACCTGTTGAGTGGTGAAAGCCAGACCTTGGTTCCAGACTTGTTCTCAGCTGCCCTCAGTCCTTTCTACCCTGATGCTCAGGTCAGGCTAGCCCTGGCCTGGCCTCGGCCTAGTCTTTAGGGGGGCTAACCCTGGCCTCGGCCTAGCCCTTTGGGGGTTAGCCCTGGCCTTGGTCTAGGCCTTTGGGGGGCTAGCCCTGGCCTTGGTATAGCCCTTTGGGGGGCTAGCCCTGGCCTGGGCCTGGCCTAGCCCTTTGAGGGCCTAGCCCCGGTCTTAGCCTAGTCCTGGGGGCTAAGACTTGATCTAGCCCTGGGGGGCTAGCATTGCACTGCAGTCAGCCTAGCCCTCTGGGGGGCTAGGCTTGGTCTCGGTCTAGCCCTTTGGGGAGCTAGCCCTGGTCTCGGCCTAGCCTTGTGGGTTAAGCATTGACCTAGCCCTGGGGGCCTAGCGTTGGACTGCACTCGGCCGAACCCTTAGGGGGCTAGCCCGGGCCTGGCCTCAGCCTAGCCCTTTGGGGGGTTAGCCCTGGCCTAGCCTCGGCCTAGCCCCTTTGGGGGGCTAGCCCTGGCCTGACCTCGGCCTTGCCCTTTGAGGGCCTAGCCCCGGTCTTAGCCTAGCCTTGGGAGTTAAGACTTGATCTAGCCCTGGGGGGCTAGCATTGGAATGCAATCAGCCTAGCCCTTTGCGGGGCGAGCCCTGGCCTCGGCCTAGCACTTTGCGGGGCTAGCCCTGGTCTCGTCGGCCTAGCCTTGTGGGTTAAGCATTGACCTAACCCTGGGGGCCTAGCATTGGACTGAATTTGGCCTAACCCTTGGGGGGCTAGCCCTGGCCTGGCCTTGGCCTAGCCCTTTGGGGGGCTAGCCCTGGACTCAGCCTAGCCTTGTGGGTTAAGCATTGACCTAGCCCTGTGGGCTAGCATTGGACTGCACTCGGCCTAACCCTTGTGGGCCTAGCCCAGGCCTGGCCTTGGCCTAGCCCTTTGGGGGGTAGCCTGGGCCTGGCCTCAGCCTAGCCCTTCGGGGGGCTAGCCCGGGCCTGGCCTCAGCCTAGCCCTTTGGGAGGCTAGCCTGGCCTGGCCTTGGCCTAGCCTTGGCCTAGCCTTGGGGGTTAAGCCTTGATCTAGCCCTGGGGGGCTAACATTGGACTGCACTCGACCTAGCCCTTTGGGGTGGTAGCCCTGGGCTGGCCTTGGCCTGGCCCTTTGAGGGGCTAGCCCTGGCCTGTCCTCCGCGTAGCCCTTGGGGGGCTAGCCCTCACTCCTCACCCTCAGGAATAAAGGTGAAGGACCACAGGAGCCTTCGTCCACCAGTATTTATTTTCACCGCAGGACAGCATCCACGCAGGACACGGGTGATGCAGGTCATGGAGCAGACAGCGACCTTCCCAGTGTAGATCAAGTGAGAGCCAGGGAGAGGTGGGCACAAAGCCTGCCTGAAACACATGCCTGCTCTACAGTGGGTCAGTGCACCAGTGTGAAGAGAGCCTGAGGCTGGGTAGATCATGGAGCACCAGCCCTTCAATATTCCCACCTATACCTCAGGCCCAATCAGGAGACCCACCAAGGCTCCAGGGAGCCCCACTTCTCCTTCATGGAAGGCCCCGCAGGAGAAAGGCACAGTTGTTCCTTGAGGTAGCGGGGTAGCTGCAGCAGTTTAAGCATAGAAAAAAAAGCAAAAATATATAAAATAATTTCTAAGAAACAAAGACCCTTCAGAACCCAACACAAATGGGAAGGTAATGTTGGAGCTGTTTGCCAGAGAATTTGAAATAACTTTCACTGATATATTAAAGGCTTGAGTGGAAAAAGTACACACCATACAAGATCAGATGAGTATTTTCAGCAAAGACAAAAACTACGAAAAAAAATTAAGTGTGAATGCTCAAAATAAAAAGCAGAACAGAAGAGTAGTAATAGGAACACAGGACGAGTCCATTGGCCCTCTGAGGGAGGAGACAGGTCAACAGAAACAACCCAGGCAGGGCAGAAAAAGAAAGCACAGGCTGCCACAGGACCATGAAACAGTATCATGTGACATCATTACCAGCATCCCAGGAGGGAAAGAACAGGGAAGCAGAGCTACCCGAGGGAGTTGCAGCTGAGAACTCTCAAAACCACAGGCCTGTACTCCAATAAATATCTAAACAATGATCATTTCACATTGTATCCAATTTTTTTTTTTTTTGGAGTTTGAACCTGAGCTAAAATAAATCTTTCCTCCCCTAAATCTGGACAATGCATTCATTCAACTTGATTGCCAACCGTACACATTTAAATTGATGGTTTTGTTTCTTGGTAGGTGGTTGAAACCTCCTTCCTTTCAGTCCTTTTACAAGTCCCGCCGGATGTGCTACTGTCGTGAGCGGCGAAGGATAACCGAGAGAGTGATCTTTACTATCAACACCAGTGTTAATGATATTGTTAGTATAATATTAACCACGACCACGAGATGGCGCTGACAGCCCAGTCCCTCTCCTCATTCAGCTGGGGAACGCAGGGGCAGGGTCCTCTGGGCTGGAAAGGTGGTCTCCTGAAGGATCACTGCTGATGCCGAGGGGCAGTCTTTTCCCTTGGATAACGGTTGCCCATGGTCTTGGAGAAGCACTAGGTTCTTACAGTTTTTCTTCACCTTCCATCACCTTATTCTCTATTGTCCATTCATATATTTCCAGGGTCTAACTTCTAAGGGCTTAACTACCTAACACACATGTGTTACTTCCAAGGTCTAACCTATAAGGTTTATATGTTTGATACACACATTTCTGATGCATTCTTGTCCTATCTCTGATATACCCATATCGTATGTCTATGACTAACGTTTATGTCTAGTATACACAAACTTATTGTCTACATGTCAGCAATGATTCCTACATGTGTCTTCCTGTACAACTGGGGTATCTCTTCTGTGTCACCTGCTTTCAAGGTCAGGCTCACCCAGGATAATCTTCCATCTGACCAACTCACAGTCAGCTCATTGG